>JAYRCO010000377.1:0-28382 GCA_037042815.1 Ceratobasidium papillatum | reverse complement strand
CAAACTACCCCTTTTTTGGATGTATCGCGCAGATCGGGCAGTTATATGGGCTATCCTGCACTGCTCGGGGAAACCGGCGATATAAGAGGCCAAGACAGGGCGAATATGCGCCTGATTCCGCACCGGACGATGTATGGTTTCATTCACGAGGACGTGCGCATGCGGAATGTGGCTCGACGATCTTACCGGGGCCACTCCTAGCGTCGACTCGCAGCCGAGCTTTGGCACTGGCAAGTAGCCCAAAAAAACGTTTGCAGCCGCTTGAAATCCGCCGGCGGAGACGTTTTGGCAGATTTCTAATTGTCAAGTATATGAAGTGCGCCTCACTTTCTTATCGCTGCTGAAACTCGTGAGCTATGTCTCGTCGAAAGACACAATAATGGGAATTGTCGTTCTATGTTCATCCTAGATCTCAGCCTGTGAATAGCAAAAGTTGTATCTATACGCTCCCATCCACATATGCAGTACGCTGCAGCATGGTAACGGCCTTTCTGCTGACCTTGTGTAGAGACGGAAAGAAACGATATTCAGGTCGAATGGCCCAGCGGTTATAGCTCAGGTCGAGTAGATACGCGGTCATCCGCATTAGCTTATCTTTCCACATCCTCAGGTGGTGCACGTAATCTCCTGGCTTCCGCGAGTTCAACTCTCCGTCGAGTCTCTCTTATTTTATTTTTCGCTCGACATCTATTCCTTTGCTCGAGTTGCTCAGTTACTTTTTCTTCTCTCTTTTTCTTCTCTTTTCTTTCTTTTTGCTCCTACTCGCCCTTGCATCTGCTCTCGAGGAGCTAAACAGCAAGCTGCTCTGCGGAGAAAAAGCGTCGTGAGACATCAATTAAATGTGATTTTAATAGATCAGATTATACTGAAGGGAACCTCGTTGACATCACGAAAAGTGGGGCTAAAATATGTTTTGGAGCGCTTTTCCTATGCATACTGATCAATCACCTTGCTTGCCAAGGTCTTTCCCCCCCACAATTGTCGCATCAAAAAGTGATGGGTCCAAGGGTCTAGCTTTGTAACATGTCCCTGAGTGCTAGACAAAAATCGCCAACCACAAAGGTCCTGTCGCTACTTATGTTCCTACATCATTCGGTGTCTCATATTTAAGTCCTTGTACAGCGGCAAACCACACTGTCCCATATGTCTCGTCCCAACTTGGTTGATTTATCTTTGATTGCATGCGAGTTGAAGTCTGTATGATACACACATCCTACGGAAGCCACCTTGCGGCGGCTTTCGTGGGGTGTGTGCAAAGATTCAGCCAGTTTGAAGGGGGGGCCAATCTTAGTAATTAATTTTCAAACCTCGGAGTTGCCTGAAGCACGCATATAGGGTACAAATGAACCAATGCCGATTTCAAAGCATGCTGAGACAACAAAGCTGAAGACAAGAGCGCATTTGCATCAGGAAGTGTTACAAACCGGCAAGCAAGCAAGGTGCATAGCCCGGTCACGGGCACATCAATTTCAACGAGCAAGGAGATCTCGTGTTTGACGTGCCGCTTGTTTGTTTGCGTTCTAATAGGCTTACACAACTTATGTTTTGCATAGCAGGTAGAGCACACCGATCAATTCGGCTTTGGATCGTATAAGAACCATGATTTGGTAGCAATGGAGCGACACATGTAGGGTATCATAGCATTGCGATCAAGCTCTAGCGAGCGGTGCTAGTGTAAGATATTCAATGTTCCACATTCAACATAAGATACCCCGATACAATGATGTAAGAGATACTTATATAGTGCTATCACCTCATTGCATATTCACGGCAATAAGTCTAGAACGTGGACAAGAGAAGTGGGTAGCATCGTTGAAGATGGTATAATGAAGATCTGGACACATTTCAAGCAGTACAGTTCGCATGTGCTCTACTAATGGATGGCTAGCACTGAAGTATATTGAAGACCGATTGCGTCCCGATGACGACCTACAATAACAGTCGGAACCTAAACGCAGATCTCGAACCCCGTATTCTATCACCAGGGCTTTCAGGACATCAAGAGTAATTTCTCCATGAGGCAGGATAACGGCAGGTCGACAAATAGGTAATGTCGGTCGGAGAGTCGTCAAGCTCTGGCCCGACTGAGTTGCTAGCAAGTCGGGCAAACTAACTCCCGAAGAATCAGTGTTTCAAGGTCGGGGAGAGTTTCAAAAACTAGGCTCAAGAACCAGGTGTAAGAATAGCGTTCAGAGCCTCTTGGGTTAAAGTCAAGTTCGTGGAACCAACAATCTATTGATTTTATCCTTGAACGCATAAAGAAATTATGAAGTATTGGGTATATGTCTTTATATCTTACAAACCGCAGTATAACTTGGGCAGGAGACATAGGTATGGCAAGTAAGGAAAGTAGCACAACTAGGCTACTGCCCGAGATATACAGAACCTCCAAGTAGTCCAACGAGATAACAGTAAGTTGATTCCAGTCTTCTGTAGTGTCCAGAACCAGGTTGTTCAGCACCAGTATCTTTAGTGCAGGGTTTGCGGAAAGAATGAGCGCAATCTGTGATGATGATATATACGCCGGCTCATAGCCTCTAGACAAGTCCAACCGAAGGTCGACCAAACCGCAAAAAATCGGGCTATCCCAGTCAATGTGGGCCCTCAAATGAAGCATTCTGATATTCGAGAACAACGATTTATCTGCGTCCTTAAATGAATCTGCAGTGTTCACGCGACGTTCCTCCATACCTCTAAGGCGGATCCCTATATTTCCGGGGAGCTCCGTACCACTAGCGAACCACAGATCCAGCACAGCTTTGGCAAACCATTCATTTTGTGGGGACGTATCAATAATTAGTGAATATACGTGATGTATGTGTTGGGCTAAAGCTTGTATGTTGTTGTTTAGCCTAGGCCACTTGGTGCGTCCCGATGGTGCTACCTCGTATACGTGTACGTGTATTCGTTTTTTTCTCGAACGCTCGAGTCGGAGCTTGGTCGGCCCGGCAGGATCTCTTGGACTGATATTGATATGAGTCCACAACTCGGGCGTGTTGATTATAAGCTCTCGCCAGTAGTGACAAACACGGGTGACCGAACAGACAAGGAATTCTCTTTGATATTTATAGTCATTCCCATCGTATACGCAAGAGCTTATAGACAGAGCAAAAACATGAGCCAAGATTTCAGGTGGAAGCAAATTCGTTTGGACGAGCGCTGGAGATCTGTTTCTTGTCGCAGTAAGACGTACGCGTATGTCCCGCAATCTAACCTCCTCTGCGGCCAGCAGAACTAGCTCAGATTCAATAGCGGAGAATGCGTCTTCAAGCTCGACGCGCCCAGCAGAATGACGTGGGGACGCTGAACAAGCCGCGCTGAGTGCAGCGCAAGCATCTTGGTAGGACTGAATTGTATTGGTTAAAAGGGCGCGTGCAGCTTTCCATTTCGCTAAAGCGGTCCGAACGATGTGAATGTCTCCGTGAAGAGATGGACTACCAGAATCAAGAGCAGACATGCGTGTGTTGGTAGTGCTGATGGTGGTTCCGGGGTGAATAGACTCGTGTTGTTTGTTGTTTGTTTCGGTTGCCACTTGCTGAGACGGTGAGGCGTGGCGAAGGAAGCAGAGATGGACACTATGCGTATTACTTCTAAAGTAGCTGTGTACCTCTCGTCCTCTCTGGGGAAATAGATAAGTGCATGTGTTTCTTGAGCTCGGCATCCTCGCGTCTGTTGTCAGTCACTCTCTGAACAGCAGTAGTAACATAAGATACAAGCTCCTACTTTTTTTCAAGATAAATAAGCAAGGATGCCCACGAAACGATCGCGCGTTACGCCTGGGCTGAGTCAATTTTGTGAGAGATGATTCAGACTGGCCAAATAAAGCCCGACGGCGCTTCAGTCATTGATTCATACTGACTCATCTGGCTGACCCTGATTAGTCATAGCTTTCGGGACCGAGCCAGCTACTCTTCAACTTTGGCCATCATACCACCATCCCCATTCCTCAACAACTCCCGGCTACTTCTCAATAAAACTTGTGATAATAAGCTATGTCTTCAGCTACGTCTAATAACTCGAGTAATCGTCGTGGTCGTGGTGGACGACGCGGCCGCCCTGGTAGAGGTCGCGGTAACTCGACTGCTCTGTCGGGCCCAGCTAATGCTCCCACGACGGAACTTGCGTCTACAAATACCACGAATGCGCCTGCCAAGCCTGTTGAAGTAGACGAATCCGATGACGGGCTTTGCTGGATCTGCGCCGAACCTATCAAGTTTTATGCTCTGGCTGAATGCAACCATAGGACTTGTCACGTCTGTGCTCTTCGCCTTCGAGCACTCTACAAACGCACGGACTGCACGTTCTGCAAAGTGAGTGTTGGGTTATGGGTAACATGTGGCGGGTGGCTAATCCATCAATCGTTATCTTAGCATCCACAGGTTTCGATTATATTCACTTCATCGCCAACAAAGAATTATTCAGACTTTACGCCTAATGACATTCCGTTCAGTGATCCCAAGCTTCAAATCTCGTTTGAGACCAAGGAGATGATGGAAGACACGTTGATTTTGCTCCGATTCAATTGCCCAGATGGGGACTGTGATGTCGTAGCCCATGGGTGGCACGATCTGAAGTGGCACGCCAAGGATAAGCACGACTCGATTATATGGTACGCACCTCCACATTGTCACTCCTGGCCCCCTTACTAATACCGTGGCTTAGCGATCTGTGCATTCGTCACAAAAAGATATTTGCACATGAACATACTCTCTACTCCCACGTCACCTTTAGCTTGCACATGCCGTCGACGCACGCTCGTCGGTTTAGTACACAGGAGAAAGCGGACGCAGGCCTTCCGGATTTTGTCCATCCAATGTGTCAATTTTGCCGGGAGTGCTTTTTTGGGGACGACGAGTTATTTGGCCACCTCCGCGAGCACCACGAAGAATGCTTTGTTTGCAAACGGGAGGGCATTAGGGACCAATAGTACGTAGTTCTTGCACAGTGTATTCTATCTTACTAATTTATTCGCAGCTTCGCCAACTATGAACGACTCGAAGCGCATTTCAAAAAAGAACATTATCCTTGCACTCACCCTGCCTGCCTTGAACAAAAATTTGTTGTCTTCTTGACAATGCTCGATCTCCAAGGACATCAAGTAGAAGTCCATGGCGAACAAATGTCAAGCCGAGATAGACGAGACGCCCGTCGCGTAGAAACGTCCTTTGTCTTTGGAGCAGATAATCATCGAGGTGGGAGAGGGGGTGGAGGAGGTGGACGTGGGGGTCGGCCTCAACAAACCAATGAACCACGGGGTCCTCCACCTGCTCGTGCACGAGATCAACCACCACACGCGGCCATACAGCCACCACCACAACCCGGTCCCCCACCTGGCTCTGTTCTTGGCTCCGGTCCTGCACCTCGTGGAGGGGGTCGACGAGCTGCATTTGGGTCGTCCTTGACTGTAGAGGGTTCAGATCCAAGTGGGGCTACTGCGCTTCCTGGAACGGCTACGCCTCAACAAGAAACTAGTAGACCGACGCCTACTCGAACGCCCGAGCCCAATGTGGACCCAGAGACTTTAGAGTGAGTGCTATGTGAATTCGTATTGTGCAACTTATTAAGGAGATATAGACAACACTCACAGTTCTTGGCTCTGTTGAACTTGCATGCGTCCGTAAACGGCGTTACTGCAATTCGTGGTGCGATCAGGTCCTTCAAGGCGTCGGAATCGAGCGCTCGAGACTTGGTGGGAACAATATATACCGTGCTAGACGAGAACATGAATACTATGGGGACAATTATCAACTCCTTGGTCCCCTTGTTTGAAGAAGAGAAACGAAGGGAGGTCTTGAACTCCTGGAATGGCATGAAGATCGAGGTGAGTTGGCCTTGATCCTACCTTGTTCGCAACTGACTTAGATTCCAACAGCAACGAGACCAATTCCCATCTCTTGCGCCAACTGCAATGGGCTCAGGCTTTGCCGATATTGCCAGTGGTCGAGTTCTCAACGTCAAACACTCCACTGCACCATCCCGAGGCTCGGGATCTCGCAACACTGGGTCGTCATCTCGCTCTTCTGATGCTGTCTGGGACCGCGTCGAGCGAGTCGCAGCAGGTCTGAACGCTGCACCTGGGCCACAATCCACACCCGCTTCTCGCGCTGCCGTATCGAACGCCTCTGCTTTCCCTCAACTCGGAAGTGGATCTCGAAACGCAGCATCGAGTATGACTACACCATGGAGTAGCGGCGGAGCTCAGACATCTCAACATATTATCGTCACGCCTGCTCGTACGCCCGAGCCTCCGAGGAGCGGACCTGGTCCACGTGCTCCGCCTATGAGCGCGTTTCCTCAGTTGCCAAGTGGGAGCGGTTCGCGAGTTGCTATTCCACGGATGGGTGGAAATCAGTCGCTGAGGAGGATCGCAGGAGAAAGTCAAACTCCTACTGCGTGGGGAGCTGGTGGAGGTGCGGGTGATGAACCTGTTGCTCCTGCTTCTAGCAATGGTGGAGGCGGAGGCGGGGGAGGCAAGGGGAAGAAGAAAAAGGGGAAGGAGACGCTATTTACGTTGGGATCATTCCCTAACTAAGGGAAATTGATTCATTGTCATTGATTCAGTGGCACACATACATTTTTGGTTGAAATGAACGAGGGGTTTACCAGCCTTTCCATGGGACCCAGACATCTACGACTACGTTACCTTTAGATTCGTCGTTAGAATCGACAACATAGTACCACGGATGCCCAGCTGCTGTTAGGCAGGCGTGTTGCCCGACGATTGCTGCGAAAGAGGTTTCAGGCTGATCGTACAGCGGAAAAATAGAGAAGACACTCACAAACAACGTCTCCTAGCCGGAGTATATCGTCTTCTTCCTCGGGTGCGCACTTGTTCGTCCTTGTCAAAATCCCATGCTCCTGGCTCACTCGTCCTAATATCCACCCAGTCTCTCGCGGCGTCCACTCTGTTTTCTCTCCCTCCCTAATAACACCCACGACCTTTCCGTAACCGGGATATGGCCCTGTATCCTTACTCATCGCAATTGCACCTGCATCACACATCGCTTCGTCTCCTTCGCCTCGGCCGACATAGTACGAAACTACACTGGCGAGTATACGTTGCGCGACGTTTTTGACTTGGACCAAGTTTGTCGCTAATTGTTGAGAGTCGAGCATCGGATAGTTCCCCGCGTGTAATTCGACCAGTCCGTTCAGCGGTGATGGAAACTCGATTTTATCTGAAGCGGCGTGTGCGGTAGGTGTTGCCCCTACTGAGAGTACGAATTTAGGTGTAGGTGCAGAAGAAAGTTTGGATAGTGCATAAGCGGCTGCTGCGTTGACGCATGATATTTCGTTTTGGAGATTCGAAGCTGCTTGGGCGTGGGAGGTCGAGGCGTATGAATGTCCTGCGTGGGCGTAGAAGCCGTGGATGGATACTGTTTGGGATGGAATTAGGGTATCTACGAGGCCGTGTAGGTCGGGTGAGGAGGGTGTTAGGCCTGCGCGTCTGCAAGGTATTTAGTTTGGAACGAATAGAGAAAGATGGAGGGAGGGAGAGGACATACTTAGTTCCAACGTCGATTTTGACAAATACACTCCATTTTGCGAGGAGAGGGTTTGTAGAGGGGTGTTGCCTGTCAAATGCCTCGAGAGCTCGGATTTGGTAGGGGTGATCTACCATTAGTCGGAGGACTGCGTCGTGGGTGGCAAGTGTTTCTCGGAGCGTGTGTAAGTCTGCGATTTTGGCGGGGGATACAGGGAGACCGTAGAGGATCTGTATATATAATCTTAGTTGAATGCTGAGAAGAGAAGATAAATGACATACATCGTTAACTGTTCCATCCGAGACCAAACCAGCTTGAACGATGCTCCATGCCTCCATGAGTGTCGAAACCACGACCGATTTGGTTTGAGCGCTTGAGGACTTTAGCTGTAGACGGGTTCCTTCTGAGGTCTAAAACCCATATTCAGTTGGAGCTAAAGTTGTTATGATAAAACAACTAGATATACCTTGTGGGTCTTAACATGTGCTCGGAACTGAGTGCCCAGATTGGCAGCTCTATCATGCATACGCGCACAATTGTCTGCAAATGTCTGGCGATCGATGATCAAAGCTGGGGTGCGCAATTGACTCAGAGTCTTTCCGTGAAATTGGTCAACCAGAGCAGCCTTGTCAGGTAGGTTAGTATATGCATGGGGTGTGAGCGTTTGAGGAGGAAGCCCAGGGGTATAGAGGTTAAGGTGATTACGGGATCGCTCTCTATGGCCTGACATATTTGCGTCGAGTTTGATACAATAGGATAGAAGATAGTGGTGGTTGACTCAAGACCAGAAATCAAATAAGATCTTGTATGCGCCGCGAGCTCATTACTAAGCGCTGACAGTAAGCGCCTACACAGCCACTGAGCAACAAGTGTTCAGCCGACCTCGACGATGCCAGTGACCGTCGATCCGACCGCGAGCACCAATGGCGTGGCTAAGCCTGGACTAAAGGCCAAGTCCAAAAACCAACTTCGACGAGCAAAGAACAAGATCAAGAAGGAGCAGAATGGGACTGAGCCAAGGGTCAAGGTGAGTGTTGCCTCATGTTCTTATATCCTGCTAATATGTCTATTTGACTAGTTTGAGACGGCGTCGGAGAGGAGCATGAGTGTGGATGAGCAGAGTGATGCTGATATCGAGTACGTGTCAGAGGCGCTAGACGCTAAAGCACCTGGTCTCGAAGCATTCTCCGACGTTTTTGCTCGTTTCCAGGCTCTAGAAGAGTCCTCTGCTGCAGTATGTACCATTTAATCTCAATTTAATCTTGGCTAAACGTTTGTGTAGGTGAATGAAGACAAGCCTGTAGTAAAAGGCGACGTGATCTACTCGGACGAAGAGATGCCCTCGGACGATGAGGCTTCCGACTCGGAAAAGAAGCAAATGTCCAAACGAAAACAAAAGAAAATGGCCCGGCTTTCCGTTGCAGAGCTCAAGCAGCTTGTCAAGAAACCCGAAGTCGTCGAATGGACCGATATTTCCGCCACGGACCCACGACTATTGCTTCATCTCAAATCCTACCGAAACACTATACCCATCCCTGCCCACTGGTCCGCAAAACGAGACTACCTCCAGGGCAAACGTGGTATCGAAAAGCCACCGTTCCAGCTGCCAGCGTTTATTGCCGATACCGGGATTGCGACTATGCGAGACGCGGTCAAGGAAAAGGAGGCGGGCATGAGTCTCAAAGCCAAGACGCGTGAGCGAGTGCAGCCCAAGATGGGTAAGGTCGATATCGACTACCAAAAGCTCCATGATGCGTTTTTCAAGTTCCAGACTAAGCCGCCTATGACTGGATATGGAGAAATGTACGTTTGCTTTTTGGTTGATCGGTTCGCCACCATGGATATTGATATTTTATTCATATTGCAGGTATTACGAGGGCAAAGAGTTCGAAACATCCTTAAAAGAAAAGCGACCTGGTGACTTATCCGCTGAACTAGTTGAAGCGTTGTCGATCCCCCCACTTGCGCCTCCGCCTTGGCTCATCAGCATGCAACGATTCGGCCCGCCACCGAGTTACCCGACTTTACGGATACCTGGCTTGAATGCGCCTATTCCCGAGGGGTGAGTGAGCATGTTTAAAGGTGATTCTATTCATTTGAACTTGCTGTTATTAGTGCTCAATGGGGCTTCCACCCAGGAGGTTGGGGTAAGCCTCCCTTGGACGAGTACAACCGACCGCTGTACGGTGATGTGTTTGGTGTGATTGTGAAGCCAGAGGCCGATGTAAGTAGCCCTTGTGGTATTTCTCTCTACTATTCTAACCTGGGTTCGCGCCATAGGGAGGCGAACCAGTTGACCGACAACTCTGGGGAGAACTCGAGCCAGAAGAAGAGGGTACGTAATACTTGCTTTGCTCTCACATATCAAACTAACGAAATCTCCCTACACATAGACGAGTCAGACGACGAAGAAGAAGAGGAAGAGGATGAAGAAATGGAGGAAGAAGAATCTGGCGATGCAGTACCCACTCCTGCCGATGGCCTCCAGACTCCTTCAGGCCTTGAAACGCCCTCTGGTCTCACCTCAGTTGTCTCGACTGTGCCAGGCGGAATCGAAACGCCCGAGGTCCTCGACATTCGAAAACGCGATACGACGGCCGACGTTGGTGGTCCCAAACAACTGTATCAAGTTGTACCGGAGCGACAGACGACTGTCCGTGGTCTTATGGGAAGCGAACGTGGATACGATCTTGGCTCGGTTGGAGCGACTAATGCGGGTGTACCTGTATTAGGAGACGAGCGAGGGTCCAAGGTTCGTCTATTTGTTTACTTGTCCCGTTCGAACAATCCAGCTAAGATGATGTTATGTCTGTTTTTAGCGACGAGACGGCGTAGACATTGCGATCGACGCATCCGAACTCGAGGGTCTTACACAAGAACAATTGCGAGCCAAGTACGACGCCGTGTCGCGCGGAAATGCAGGCGTACCTGGTGCGAACAACAAGGAGGATTTCTCAGATCTGATCTCCAAGGAGACTGCGAAACGCAAAGCCAAGGCAGAGTCCAAGGGCAAGGGCAAAGAGAAGGAGTTCAAGTTCTGAGGAGGTCGTTGGCGGTGTATTGTGTAATACTTGTTAGTATATTCTATTGATATTGAGGTTTCATATCCCTTGGTATCTTCATTGGCCGTGCTGTAGGACCGAGTGGGCAAGGGCTGCGTGCAAGTATCGTACTGTATTGACATGGGTAGACACGTCCAGGAATAGCCACCTACACTAAAAGCCGCCACGCTACCCTGAGCACACGACCACCAAAGATTCAAAGGTCCGATCTGTTCAGTTTGATCTTATGACAATTATATTTTGATTAATTATTCTGTATCTGCATGTATGCTCTATAAACCCAAAACGTTGCACGCACATCTAGTCCAATAGAAAGACAAACAAAATAACAAACAAATTACTCAACACTGTCATCACTGTCCTCTCCAGCGTCCTCTGCAGGCAGTTTGGGCGTCTGAGTCATAGACAAGTGACGTTTCGACATGTCTAATCCCGATGGGTTGCGCCCAATGCCAAGGTGATACATGGATGTCGTCCGAGGACGTTCAAGAACGAGAGGCAAAGGTGTCATATGGCCTGGCCTTAGAGGGGACGACGGGAAAGAGCTGGTAGGGGTAGGAGTAGCTGGTGGTGGAGGTTGATAGGACGGCATTGGTATACGGAGACCCATGGCTGTAATGGGGTCAGTATGAGTGTGGTCCTTTGCTTCGCTTCCCCCGAACGACGCCCCTCTGCTGTGGCCCATTGTTCCAGATGCCATGCGCCGTAGAGTTTGTTGAGGGAATGGGAACGACAGTCCCGGGGGGCTGGCCGGTTGAGCAGGTATACTCTGACGGAACGGTCGCTTCCACCCCCAGGATTGCGGCCCTGGAGAAACCGGCTCGGCCTCAGGGGTAGGGATCAACAAGGCTCCGTGCTCGGACTCTCCTTCAGGCGCATGTACGGTCAACTTGACAGCTGCAATATCGTGCTCTAGGTCATCTCGCTTTTTCGTAGCTGTTGCAATAGCTTTTTGTACATCGGGTGTTGTCCCGTCCACCAACGATTGAAGCTGGTTTATTGCGTCTGTCTGACCGAGGTGGAGCATCGCCTCTAGTCCGTTAGCGGTGCGTGCTTCATCCGCGATTCGGATTTCAACTTCAACTCGTGCATCCTCGTTGTAATCATCTAAACGTTCGACAACCGCAAGGAGGTAAGACCGGGGTTTTTGGCGAAGCTCTGTTTTGAGTGCACTGAGGGTGAGATGGCAGTCTCGAAAAGCGGATTGGAAAGGCGTGTAACGCTTAAGAGCGGTAGGGAGATGAGCAAGTAATTCTTGAATGGTAGGGTCGTCATGCAAGGAGGTCGATTCAGTAAGCTCCTGCGCTTTGGGTAATGCAGGTGAGCTAGCAGGGAAAGGTATTGCAGATATCGAAGGCTGTGGGACCTCAGGGCCACTAACGGGGGCTTCAGGTGGAGGATTGGGCAGTGAAGGCAAGGGCTCTTGTTTCGAGATCTCCACAACCGGCGTAAATGCAACCTGGGGACTTTCTTGTACAGAAACGGTGGTGGCAGTCTCGGCCAGAGAAGCCTGAGACGTGGTGTCGTGAGAAATGAGGGAGACGGATGTTGAAGATGGCATTGTGGAGAATGACTGCGATTCCGGTTTTATACGTGGGGAATCTCTTGGGGAATCCGTAGGCGAAATTATGGACCGGGCGCGCTCGCGTTCGAGATCCATTCGCCGATTTGTTTCGCGTTCTAATTCTGCGGTGAGTGCCTCGACAGCAATATCGGCCGCAAGTATGCGAGCGAGTGACCCGGATAGTGAATCGTCGTTTGATGTGTCCGCACTGGCACGAAATACGACGGCTGCCCCAAGATTCTCGATTATCCTGTGGAACTGGTCGAGGTCATCGAGCCCGAAAAACAGACCGGCTGCCTCGTCGGATGGAGTTTGCGGCTTGGGATGCTCTCGAATCTTTCGCTCCCATCTTCTCAATGCCTCTTCCACTTGGGCTTCTCTACCGGTAATTGCGAGCCGAACACGTATTTCTCGTCTTCGACCAGCGGATTCGCGGGCCAGGTCATCAACGAGCGTGTCTATGGCGCCACGTAGTTGGAGATTGCGAGCAGACTCCTTGGACAATGAATGCTCCAAGTGCTCCGCACGTTGAACGAGCGAATTGCGAGTGGCTTCATGCCGGGTGGACTGGTCTGTGAGAGCTCGTTGTAGAACATCGGTGTGGTGTTGCGAGAATTTCCTAGGCAAGCATTGGTTGATTCAAGTACGAGTAAATATGCGGTGGAACAAAAACAGCAAGGAAATCAACAGCCTTATTAGTAAAATGGTATATTATGCCCTAATACTATCTTTAGACTCACATGTATCGTTCAACTAGCGCAGATGCGGACTTGTCATCTGCAATGCGCTTTTCCACCTCGGCACGCGCATCGGCCAATTTCAACCTCTCTTCTTCACCAATGCGACGCTCAACTTCTAGTTGTGTTTGCAAAGTACTGAGGTCTGCCCTAGTGCGCGCGAGCTCGGTTGTCAGCTCTGTGATATGCTGGACGTCCTCGGTGGTAACAAGTTTTGGTAAAGAATGACTGGATTCATTGTCGTGTCCAGTTGCAAGACCTTCGCTCTCCGACGCTCGTTTCTCCAAAGTTCTGACCAGAGCAGCATATTCGGACAACGCATTTTCGTAGGATTTCTTTTCGTGATCGTGTGATGCTGAGGTAGCACGAAGCTCAACTACCTGCGAGCGCGCCTCTTCGAGCAAGTGGTATGCAGCAGCAACTTCGCCGGCAGTCCGTTCGCGTTCGCCATGTGCATGCAAGACAGACGCCTCGGCTTCTTGGAGCGCCTTTTCGGTATGCTCCAGACGAGAATTGGCGCGTCGTAAAGCCAGAGTAAGCTCAGCTTCAGCAGTAGACGGAGAAGCAGTTGGCCGTGGTGCCCGAAGTATGTCTACTTCGGATTGTAAGGTATCATTTTCAAGGCTGAGTTGGCGAGCACGATTGTTCGCAGAGAGTGCCTCGAATGCATATTTCTGAATCTGAGTAGTTGCTTGTTGCGTTGCCCGCTGATTAAAAGTAGATTGAATTGAATGGTGAGCTACAGGAAGTTCCCACAACTTGACTCACCTGTTGCTGAGAAAGCGCATCCCGCAGACTTAGTATTTCTATAGCGAGAGGGTGTTCAAGTCCGACATCTAAGTCCATTACGCCTCATTCCAGGTAATCCTGTCAAGACGTCGCGGTGGCTGCAAGGAGACAAATAGCCCGGCGCTTACCGTGTCGGCGAGAGAACTTACCTAATCCAATCGCCCTTTAGTTCTTGTACAGCTTCACTTGATTCCGTACCAGGGACTCGCGAAAGAAAAAAACGCATTCGACGAGATGCTTCACTTTACTTGTAGATTCTTCTTGTTCTATATATGTCCATACATACTTGGAAATCTGATAGAATGATGCTGGGAGCCTATATGCGCATTACTCGGCAAGCAAGCACGACGCTGTCGAGGCCAAAGGAGTTAGAGGCTCACTCGGAAAAAGCTCCCCTAAAGCCCACTTCTACTGAATTCTAGAATCTGCGAAGGTGCTTGCCCTGGAATATCACGTGTGGGCGCTTGCCACCTGGTTGCCACCTGACTAGCCTGATTGGATACGGATATGTTCTCCCTCAACCACAGCAACTATCTAGTAATAGCATACTAGAATGAGTCGTCCTTCATATTACCGTACTACTGGGGTAGGCTATGGTGGGAGTAGCGCGGTAAGCTCATATTACCATTCAAGAACAATGACCTTCAACCCAACCCGACGACAAAATGTAGCCCCTTGATGATATAATATCCATACATTTGGCCCAGTATGAAGAAAGTCTTGCCAATGCTAGAAAGGATACTCAGTTTCCTGCAGCTCGATATAATCAAGTGAGTTCCCGATCATGCTTTATATACACCCAACTTTGAGCATTATTTATTGCGCTAGACCGTAAAAACCCCAGAACCAGAAGCCAGGACGAAAGAGAATCCCTATTTTCCATATTTCGTGAGGCCCAAAGAAAAGGACTATCAGAAGCCAACTAAGGACACACAGGTCAGCTTACCGCAATGGCTGTTTGGCTTGACATATTGGCGACTTTGCTAAAGCGATAAATAGATAAACACAAATATCGATCAGCTCACCGCTGCTATCTCTCAAATGAGCGTTGGCGCAAAGGGCGGCAGCAGCAGCAATGATGTCAAAGATCTGTCACCACCAAAAACAACACAACCGAACAATCAAAAAGCAAAGCAAAACTCTACTCCTAAAAGTAAGCTTATACTGCACTTGTCTTGAGTTACCAGCTCCTTATATGTTCGAGACCCAGCTACTCTGCCATCGCACCCAGTCTCTCAGAACAAATCTAAAGTAGCTCGCCAGAATAACACGAGCGGATCAACATCCACCAAAGCGCCAGCACCAGCGTCAGCCAGCTCGAACGATGCCACCACCAAGAAAAAGAGAAGGACTAGAGGAAAGAAGAGGAAAGTGAACCTAGCGCCATCAGCGTTAGCTGCTGCTCCTGTAAGCTGAGATTACCTGATGTACAAGTCGGTGATTGCAGTATCGAACCGTACCCGCCGTAAAATGTACAACTGAAATCAATTAAGATGTGTCCTAAAGTCCTTCTATCTCAAATTCATCTTCGCTCTCCTCTTTCCCAACCTCAATCTCATCCCAAGCTGGAACCTCTACGGAACAAACCTCCGCCCACTCTTTTACGTATTCGGTGATACGTGAAGCTTCGCTGGACCATGAAGCAAGAGCTGTGCGGGCTTGAGCAAATGTCGGCTGCGAGCTTTTCGTTTCAGGTTCTGAAGTCTTGGAAGAAGGAGAGGAAAGCGAATAGGCGATTATTTGTTCGGCGAGTGTATCGAGGGTATAGCGCGCTCTGTTTAGTTGACGAAGTACCTTGGCTATATGCGAAACTATTGCCATGTTTGAGTCACACATAGTGTACTGTGGATCATAAAACGTTTACCATGGGACGGAAATGACCAAGAAGCTTCATTCCATACTGGTCTGCTCTCGGTCAATTCTTGGCCATCGCGTTGCGTGAGCATTGCAAGCGCTATCTCTAGCCCTGCTGTACGCTCTGCTATACGAGCGAAAGAAACGTCCTAAATTGATGGAAATTAGACTCGATATAATTCTCACAAGAAGTTTATGCCGTACTAGGTCTACAAGATACCCTCTCAGCTCCTCCCTCCTAGAGTTGAGTTCTCTTAACCGAGGCCCTAGCATTCTAGATCGAGGTTGTGTGCCTTCCGGCAACACGGATAGCGCATTCCTAGGAGAATATATGTCCTTCATAATCACCAGATAATCTCAATAACTCACTCTAACTCGGTTGTTTTATCCACAAGCACCCTCGCACATGCAACAGCCCGACGTGAAGCAAGTGTATCCCAATCTTCTAGATCAGCAGCAGTGCGCTTCAAAGCTGTGCGAATGTACAGTTGTAAAACAGACTCTGACGCAGTAGCAGAACGAGATTTCAACAAAGCAGGTGCGTGCACAGAGGACTTTGAGTTATAGGACGGGCTAGAAATATTAGTTTTCGAAAAAGGTCGTGGGCTAGGAGTGGGACTAGATGGTGTGATATCTCTCCCTTTGTTCTTGTTCTTAACTCCTGATTTTGGTTTGGTTGGTGTCGTATCACCAGATTGAGCTGGAATCGGGGAGGACGAGGGAGCGGAAGGACCTCCGAACGAGGCGAGGCGTTTGCTCATGATGGGTGGCTGTGAGGGAATGGTTAGCGCCGTGGTGGGTTGAGGTTTGAAATTCCAGTTGTATGCGGTGTTTGATGATTGTCGATGAAGCGATGTCAGACATTTCAGGACATGAATAGGATTTTGTATTTATATACCAAACATGTATTTAGGTGCATGCATATTGAGGTGTTTATTGCTCAACAACGCCCCGTTGAGAATTTCAAGTTACGTGGTGAATAAAACATTATAACAAGTAACTCAGCCAAGCGCATGTGGCAGGGAAGGTAAACAGTCGTCGAATCCAGCTCATTCAATAAATAACTTAATTGATCATCATCCAGCGAGCCAGGTTCCTCTGCAAAGCATCTTGAGAGCATTCAATTCACAAAAAGTAAAACATATGGGTTTGAGTGCGTTGTAGGGGTATTCTATGCCTGTGAAATTCATAGTGAAAGAAAATGATCAGCGTTTTATCCCACATCGGTAGCTCGGCGTTGCTACCAAATGTGTACTATTGTACGTGAGTCAGAGGTAAGGGCGGTGAGCCAAAAAACATCTGGTGGCAATTAAACGCCCGAGTCATGTGACATGGAGGGGGTAACCGTAATCCTCTTTCACGCGACGACCATGCCTGCGTCATTCTCGACGTATGCCTCCCAATTCCTAAGCCGGTCGACTGCGAGCACGTCGGCACAGCCGATGTTCTACTCTACTGCCGAAGGAGGAGAATCACAATATGCGCTAGGCGACTCTACACACTCGCGCCGCTCCGCTGCTGAGCTCGACGAAGATGGCCTCCCATTTCTACCTGGTGGCCAGACCATATTCGATAACGGAGACAGTGACGAAGGAGATCAGGAGCAGGAGGAACCAGACTCGAGAGCTGCAACGCCGCAACGGCATTTCGCATCGCCACCAATGCGCTCACAGCACTTGGATGTCGAGAACCCATACCTCGATGAGCAGGATCTGGACGACGACGACAACATAGATGACATGATGCCTCCAGATTCTATTCCCCTTATTGCCTCGCCCCCTCGCTCTCCATCCCCTCGACCTCGGCAGAAGCCTCCAGCAGCAGGTTGGCTCGCTCACTTGTCTCAATCCGGGCACCCTGGCCCTGGGCGCTCCCGACCATCCCGCGCTGCTATGTCACCTCCTGATCGAACTAGAATGAATTCGAGCTCGGAGGACGAGGATTCAGACTCGTCGGAGGACTTGCCGCTGTTCCCGCCCAGCCCGCAGCTCACACAGTCTCGGCCCCACGCTCACTCGGATGCTGCTCCACCGCCACCCCGACTCTCTCGAGACGCAGATCTCGACCCATCAGACATACACATTGATCTCACCGAGTCACTCTTGCCTCGCGACGGTATAGAGCGTTCTGTATTCTCATTGCCGGATCCGGCTCGCACTCCTTATCGCAAGTACAACGATCCTGTGTGGACTGCGTTATGGTGCACAAGCATCTTATTTTCGTTTATTGGATCAATTGTTATTATATTCTTTACTAATGTGAGCAACCCCACACTACTTTCCTTCTTGGGCGCTGACTCACCTTGCGCCTTCCAACTTAGTCTCATCCCAAAACCCCGTCTATACCCGGCCGAAAGCCAACTACGCCGTTCTCTACCCTTACGCACACCATCCCTCTCCTCACGCTGGTCGTCGTTTTATCGTCGGTTTTTGGTTATCTGTATCTCGTACTCCTACGCTACTTTGTTCGGCCCGTTCTTACTGCGACAGCACTCGCTGCCCCGCTCGCGTTGCTATTTGCTGCAGTATGGGCATTTGGAGGTAGCTTTATGTGGGATGGCGATGGTGTGGGCGAAACGTGGGGCGAGACCGTTGGGTGAGTTTGTGTCTTATCGCCACGCGACCTTAATTTGACCAGTGACTGACTGGACCCTTTTTTTGTAGTCTACGGCTCTTTGCTCTAATCCCACTTATCCTTGCCATTATCCTCGCCCGTTATTTGTATAACCGTTATCGCAATCTCATGCGAGGAGTGTCTATCATCTCCCTATCGAGCTCGTTGATACTGGAACATCCTCCTCTGCTGGCCCTCTCGCTTGCTCTACTTGTGACGGCGCTCGTTCTTTCCATTCCGTTCCTCGCGCTCATCTTTAGGTTGATGTTGGTGGGAACATTTGTTCAAGAGGGAGGCTCGTATACATGGCGCGTAAAAGGATGGGCGTGGTGGATGGCTGTGCTCGTCACAGGGGTTCTGATGTGGAGCTGGGCAGTTGTGCGAGGTGCGCTTCGAGTGACTGTGGCGGGAGTGGTTGCGTCTTGGTATCATTCGTGAGTGAGATATTCTTGACATGGTTCAACCAGCACTGATGATTTACTCGCAGTCCCCTCCATACACCAGCACCAACTCTTCCTCAGGCTACCAACACAACCCGGCTAGCAGCATTACGCGCTCAAGGCCCTTCACTCGGCTCTATCTGCGCGTCGGCCTTGCTCCTTACGGTCTCCAATTCGTTCCTTTTCCTCCTACGTGCCTTCCGAAGCTTCGCCACACCTGCCGTACTCTCGACACTGCCACTTCCTATCCCTCCTGTTATTCAGCAGACTGCGGTTAGATGGATAGTCGCAATCGCCGAGGCGCAAGTGTTGGGTGCAATCGTGTCGTGGTTGAGCATGTATGGTGGAGGTTCGGACGCACAAGTACTCGTAGGTGTTGGAGGAGAGGGTGTATGGGCTTGCGCGAGGAGGGTACCAGGTGTGATAAGCGTCAGGAAGGGAAGGGGCAGAGGGCGAAAGAGCACGGGCCGCGAGTGTGAGTACATGCTTATAAGCAGTAACCCCGAAATTCAACTGACATGATACGTTTCTAGACCGATTACTCACTAATGTCCAGCTCGCGACTTCGCTAGGTCTCGGCGTATTCGCGGCGATTGGAGGATACATCTTTGCTGCCCACGGATTGTCGGACCCTACATATGCTCCGCTCGCGGCGTTACTTGTTGGTGCAGGGACGTGCGCGACGGTTAGGTTTTGCGTGGGAGTTGTTGACGATGCGTAAGTCTTGATGTTCTTTTAATGATATAATACGTTCCACTAAGCGATGAGGTATTACAGAGCCGATGCACTGTTTATGTGTTATTGTTTAGACTACGAAGCAGGTGGAACGCCGAGGAAAGACGTTCGAGAAGCTGTAAGTTCGATCAAATTATTATCATTATTCTGATGTGCTCACTGTCCTGTTTATAGTTCGAGGGTACCACGCAGCCGGGCGAGGTGTAGGGCGTCGACGGCTGTGTCATTTTATTCTCAAGCTTTGATAGATTGAACATTCGGTAGCATATGGGCGGGATCTAGAATGCGTCCGGCGTACGATGGATGCGAGGGGTTGACAAGATTCTCTTCCTCGGACTATTGGCTGTATACCCTTGCCCATGGCTCCTCAGGCGTCATCTCGCCTATCTCCGTTTGCTTCTGCCTCCCCTTTCCTCTTCCTCTTCCTCTCGCCCAGCCCAGCCCCAAACCTACCATAGTTTCTCGCACTCTTATACATCTGTGACTGCAATTCTACTGTAGCCAAATACGTCATATCTCTCCTTTTCATTTTGTTTGTTTTGGATTTGATTCTATAAAGCTATTTTCTTTCTGTCTTCATCCCGCTTGAACCCTACTTTTGCGGAAAGATGTCCATGACTTAATCAACTGAAGAATCGCTCAGAATAGCCGATCAAAACACCACAACTATGAGTGTCCGAGGTCTATCTACGTGTCTTGACGTAGATGTCTTGCCATATCCGGCTAGTATGTCACAATACCTACTTTGTCCACCTCATCCGCGCGCATATCTTTGTAAATTCGCAAGAAGCTCGATGACGCAGAATCAGAATATAACGTGGCATCTTACAGTTTGTACCATGCTATAGGCAACAAACCTAGATTAATTTGACTGAGCCCACGGTCGGAACAGCGAGGACTCATATGTCGCCCTTATCATCATTTGTGTCCTTATACTATATACACCTTCCTTCTTGCGTCATTGAGCTCTCTGCTACGGCATCTAGCCTAGTTCAGGCTTTTTCTCTCGTCTTGGCACTCCATACCACCGCATATAGCCATCCTACTGGAGCGTGAAGTACCCACGTGTGTACTGACCAAGAGTGATGTATATACAAAATTTATGCTAGTATGCCGTATCTCAGAGACGGGAATACTAAGGAACAGTATATGATCTCCGAGTTCCTAGTAGTTTACACGAAGCAAGCTCGTTTGAACTGGTACTGGGGAGCTCTAGTTGGTCCGGCAACACACAAATCACTACCACATGATTCGCTCTCAGCCTGTTCTCATCTGCTCTCGACCTCAGCGGCACTACCTGGGTCAAATTCCTAGGCCTTGCCGCGTCACTGATTCCTCAAGTACGACAGCTTAGGAGTAATCGATTCTTCCTCATAGCTTCGATACTCCACACTCACAAACTTTCCCATCCACGCAAGCCGGCCGAAATAAGTGATCGACACCGGGAAACTAACCCCAGAAGTCTGGTTCATACACAATCTATGCTGTCTAGGATATTGAGCAACGTTTACACGATGCTAGGCGATACAACCGGAAAGACTGGTTGTGAGAGCTTTTTGTCCGCAACCTGCACATTATAAAAGACCGAGACATACTGAATAACTACCTCATCCCATTCCCTCCGACCTCACTCATTCCATTGTCATCGATCATGCGTGCTACTATATCTAACTTTGTGCTTGCATTGGCCGGTTCAACCTTGGCTTTTCCCACCCTCAAGGCAGACAAACGTGCTGCCATGGCGGCGGCTGAGGCGGCTGAGGCCGCCGGATGTCCGTTTGCTGCCGACTTTAAAGTAAAGCGCCAGTCTGGCACGATCCCGTCGACAACATTCGACCCTGTGAAGCAGAAGATCGACGTGACAGGCGCGCATGCATTCCAGCCCCCCAATGCTGGTGACAAGCGAGTACATTACCTAGGATCGAAGTTTACTGTTTATCAGCTGACAATACCGTCTTGCTAGGGACCTTGTCCTGGCCTGAATGTTCGTACTCATGTAGCTCTTGTATATGTATTACTCACAGATTTTACAGGCGTTAGCTAACCATGGATATCTTGCCCACGATGGTGTGGTAAGTTTCTCTCTCATTCAGATGTACGACGGCCAGCTGAAACAACTTATCTTTTTAGGTAACACTCCTCGAAGCCACTGATGCAGTCTTTAAGGTCTACGGCATGGGCCTCGAGCTTGCTACCTTTCTTTCTGCCTATGCTAGTGCGTCCGTTCATATTAAACTAGCTGCAGCTTTAACCACATGATGTATAGCTACTATGACCGGGGATCCTCTTACGTTAAAATGGTCGATAGGTATGTTGCTATAGATTTGTGAGATTCACTTGTTTCTAATTGCATAACTTCCGCGAGGTGGACCACAGCCAGGGCTCGTTCTACCTCCGCTTCTTTCTGCGCCTAAGGGGATAAGTGGCTCCCATAACAAGTATGAAGGCGACTCATCTCCTGGACGTGGAGATGCCTACATTCATGGAGGAGACTCCAGCTCTTTACAGATGAGCAACTTCAAAGCTTTATACGACCTTCAGCCAGGTATGCCAACTATATCACAACTCACGCCAAGACTCACGCCAATCAAACAGAGGACCCGAGTTCGAACTATAACCTGGATGTCTTGATCGAACATCGGAAGCAGACCTTGGACTTCTCGATCCAAAAGTGCGTGAAGAATGTCTGAATAATATAAGCTGTACTTGACTGCATTCTTTTTAGCAACCCACAGTAAGTCAATAGAAACTGAACGTTTATATGCGTCCGCTCATCATGGTGAATTTGACGTAAAGCTTCTTCTACCCTCCGGTGAGCACAACCGGGATTTCCATAAACGATTTATATCTGATTGTAATTGGGTTAGCTTGCTGGGCTCCTTGTCTCGCAGGCTGCTCACGCCTTCATTCCTGCCTTCATGTCCAACCACTCAGCCCAAGCCCCCGACGGCGTGCTGACTAGCGAGGTGCTGAAGAGCTTCTTTGCGGTCTCAGGAACCAGCGACAACCTTACATACAAGAAGGGATGTGAAGTAAGTTACAGTAGGAAGCATGTGAACCATTTGACTAACCGGGGCAATGTTCAGCGTATTCCCGACAACTGGTACCGTCGTCAAATCGGCAATGAATACGGTAACCTTCAGGTTGTGCTGGATATTTTGCGCATTGCAACCAAGGTACCCGCTATTGTGAAAATCGGCGGTAACGTAAGTATCCTACTTGTGCCTGCTATGTCTGTGTCTAAGCTGAAATATTTGCATCCAGACCGGGAAAGTCAACAGCTTCGTTGGCGTAGACATTACAAACATCACAGGTGGTGTCTACAACACTCAGAACCTCTTGGAAGGAAACAACATCATGTGCTTCGTGTAAGCTCTTATCTTCTCAATTAAAGTACTGCATCTGATGCCACTGTCCAGATATCAGACGTTCCAGATCGCTGCCCCTGATATTTTCAAGGGGTTGTTTAGCGATATTGCTGCCGCTCTTGACGTCTTTAATAAGTATATCACACCTCAGTTCGCCAACCTTGGATGCCCCGAACTCTCCAAGTACGACGGATCGGTGTTTGGGACCTACCCTGGTGCTAGCGATACGTCTCACTAAAGGGGCGAGACGACCAAAGGGAATGCCTAGCCTTGCCTTGTGCTTTGATAATCCTGTAAATGATACAGAGTGATACATGAATGCCGAGTTCTGGAAATTATGAAACAAGCCCGACATTAAGATAAATAACGCAAATTCAGACTATGTCGTAGAATTTTAGCAATTGCCGTACTGTGGACAACGAAAGTAAACTCGATTTGACTGGTATCACGGTCAGAACGGCGAGCTCGTGCGTCGCTCTCTTGTGATCATACGTATTCTTTTTAATTTATTTAAAAGAAATCATGTTTATACGTCTTTGAAGCCCGTGGCTTATGTAGACCATACAACACGCAACGAGAGAGAGCAAGGTACTTATGATCCAAATACGTATTCTTTGTATTACTCCGTATGTCATTAGCCCCGGTCAAAGCTCTGGCTCTCGTGGATGTTGAAACGTCCAACTTCTCCAAAACGTTCAAATCAGCCTATTGCACCCTAGAGATACCCTATCATTCGCACCCGAGAATGCATCCGTACGTCTTACAGTCTTCAGAATATGGTCGGGTGGCCGAGGTGGCCATGTGTATGCATCTAGACAAACCATGAGTGTTCGTGGCCCATGTTGCATTCCAATATCTGCAAGTAATCCATCCCTTTCATTCGTCATCCGTTGGCATCCGTCGGATGGACCCTCTAGAATAGGAACTTTGGTGGGAATCGAACAATTTGAATTAATCAGGCTTTTCGACCGGAGAGCTTTGACCGGGACTATTACAGTTTCTACTACGCCATTTCGCATGTTAAAGAGATCCTTCCTCTCAACTTCCCACTCCACGCTCTCCTTATTCAGCTATCCTACTGATGCATGTTGTGCCTACATGTGTACTGACAGCGGATATATGCTCGTGAGTGCTAATGCAATGTATCTCAGTGAAAGTGGTGAGATATCTAAAACCTTATAGTTAAGAGACCGGGGCCCACTCACTATATCAATGGGACAATCTCGAGTTTATGCATGCAAAAACATCAACCGAGAGTATTTCCCTCAATGAAATTTGACCTCGCAAAGCAAAAAGTCTCGGACGTGACTGGAGGCCACACGTTTCGGTCCCTTCCCCCCTCCACCCATGGATCGTAGCTAGCGGGTGCGTAACGTAGCTAGAGTTGAAAAGCAACATTGACTGCCTTCGAAGACCTTTGCGCTGAGTTAAATGTTCGTATATGCGCTGTTCTCATGTGTGCACATACTCGCACGCTTAGGCGCTTGCCAAATTATGAACACCTCAACCGAAATAGTACAACAAGTCAAACTACGGAACATATAGAGTACTCCAACGAGGTTTGCACCCACGCCTGTTTATGGAGTGTCTGGGGTCTATACCAGAGTAAGTAAGTGTCTCTCCTGTTATAGGAAGCCTCTATAAGTATGCGTCAGCTATGGCTTACCCTGATTGATATCACCGGGGTAACCATTGCTGCCTGCGACTGAATCTTATGTTATATCGCAGAGACATACAGATCAGTGCATAATTCCCGGGTTCTTAGGGATTTACATGAAGTAAGCCCATAAGAACTAGGGGTGGCAGAGAGCTTCATTTGATCGAGCCAATACAGAAATGGCCAGCACATGATTCGTTCTCAGTCAGTTCTCAGCCTCAATGGTACGACCTGGGCCAATTTCTAACCTTGCCGTGTCACTTGTTCCCCCGGGTACGACGGCTCGAGAGCAACCGAGTCTTCCTCTTGACTTCGCTACTCCACGTTCACAAGCGTTCCCATCCAGCTGACCGAAATAAGTGATCGACGCCCGGAAATAGATCCGAGAAGTGCTGTTCGAACGCAATCTATACTTTCTAAGACATTGAACAACGTCCGCGCAATGCTAGGCGGTATAACCGGAAAGATTTACTGTGAGAGCTTCTCACTGAATAGACAGAGCCCACACATTATAATAAATCAAGGTATGTTGAACGACAACCCCACCCCATCCCCTCTAACCTCACTCATCCCATTTGTCGCCACTCATGCGCGCCACTCTATCTGCATTCGTACTTGCCTTGGCTGGCTCAACCTTGGCTTTTCCCGCCCTCAAGGCGGACAAACGTGCTGCGGTCGCGGCTGCTGAGGCGGCCGAAGCAGCCGGATGCCCCTTTGCTGCTGCTGCTGCTGCTAAGGAAAAGCGCCAGTCTGGTGCCATCCCTTCAACAACATTCGACCCTGTAAAGCAAAAGGTTGATGTGACAGGTGCACATGCATTCCAGCCCCCCAAGGCTGGTGACAAGCGAGTGCGTTACTGCGATAGTTGTTTACTATGTGTTGGCTAATATTATGCTCTCGCTAGGGACCTTGCCCTGGTCTGAATGTTCGTATACGTGCAGCTTTTGTATGCGTATCTGCTCATAGACTATTTGTAGGCGTTAGCTAACCATGGATATCTCGCTCACAATGGCGTGGTAAGTCGTCCTCTTTTTTTCGGTATACTATGAGTAGCTGAAACAACTTTTTTCTTAGACTACACTCACTGAAGCCATCGCAGCGACCACCTCGGTCTTCGGTATGGGTGTTGACCTTGCCACCTTCCTGTCTGCATTCTCTGGTGCGTTCATCCCCTTCGAGCTATCTACAACTCTGACCGCATAGTATATAGTTGTCATGGATGGGAACCCTCTTACATTACAGTGGTCGATAGGTATGGTACGATAGACCTACGGGTTCCACTCGACTCTAATCTTATGGCCTTCACTAGGTGGATCCCCACCAGGACTATACCTACCTCCGCTCCTGTCTGCGCCCAAGGGACTGAGTGGCTCCCATAACAAGTACGAAGGCGACTCGTCTCCTGGACGTGGAGATGCTTATCTCCATGGAGGGGATTCCAGCACTTTGCAACTCGACAACTTCAAAGCTTTATACGATCTTCAGCCAGGTATGCCAGCTGCATCACGGCTTACACTAAAGCTCATGTTCACCTGACAGAGGGCCAAAAATCGAACTATAACCTCGATGTATTGATTCAACACCGGAAACAGACCTTGAACTTCTCCATCCAAAAGTACGTAGAATACGTCCAGGTGAATCAAACCGTACTTACCTGTATTTTCTTTAGTAATCCACAGTAAGCACCTACAGACTGGATGCTTGTATGCGCCCTCTCATCTTAATTATTTGATGTGTAGCTTCTTCTATCCTGAAGTGAGCGCAATTTAGCCTTCCACAGACAACTTTTGTCTGACCATAGTTCGCCTAGTTTGCTGGACTGCTTGTCTCTCAGGCTGCTCACACTTTCATTCCTGCCTTCATGTCCAACCACTCAGCTCAAGCCCTTGATGGTGTGCTGACTGGCGATGTATTGAAGAGCTTCTTTGCGGTTTCCGGAACGAGCAGCAACCTTACATATAACAAGGGATATGAGGCAAGTTGTGATAGGAGCCGCGTAAAACGTCGAGCTAACCTGGGCGCCATGTAGCGTATTCCTGACAATTGGTATCGTCGTCAAATTGGCAATGACTACGGTCTCGTTACTTTTGTGCTCGACATTTTGCGCGTTGCAGCCAAGGTTCCTGATATCTTGAAGATAGGTGGCAACGTAAGTATTTGGTAGTATTTGGTATATTTATGTCTAGGCTGAAACTCCTTTACCAGACCGGGAAGGTCAACAGCTTCGTCGGTGTAGACATCGCAAACCTCACTGGCGGTGTCTACAACCTTCAGAACCTCCTGCAAGGCAATAACATCGCATGCTTCGCGTACGTTCTTGTCTCCTCGTCTAAACTGCTACATACATCTGACACTTGTGTATCCAGATATCAAACATTCCAGATGGATGCTCCTGATATTCTCAGCGGTCTGTTCAGCACTATTGATACTGCTCTTGGCGTCATCACCAAATATATCACCCCTCAGTTTGCTAACCTTGGATGTCCCGAGCTGTCCAAGTACGACGGCTCGGTATTTGGGAACTACCCTGGTGCTAGCGATACGTCCCACTAAAAGGGAGGGAACCCGCCAAACAGAATGCCTAACTTCATTGCGTGCTTTAATAATCGTATATGTATCTCTAGCCTGTATCAGATTGAAATATAGGATGTACGCTTGGTAGTGAATCACGGCTTGTGTAGGAGGTTGTTTCAATATTTGAATGACAGTTAAATGTCTCTACATATTTAGCCCCTTTTGACGGAAACAGAAGCACAGTAGGCTGAGTCAGGCAGGTGCTTACGGATCCGGACCGTATCAGTTCATCGAGAAACCCTGCCTCAGGTCTGAATCACGATCGAGATTTGTCTTCTCGGATATTTTCTAAGCTTTTCGCCTATATAGCTACTACTCGAGTCATGACGGGAATCTGTGACCGACTCCACCCATAACGACCGCTCCTCTTACTGAGCAAGGCCTATAATTGACGCGGTATACGAAGCCGGTAGTACCAGAGCACCCAAGCCTGTGCCACTTCCTTGTCCTAGACCTCCGACAACCATCAGAATGGCGGCTGTAGCAAGGATTGAATCACCAGCCCAACCAGATGGCGAAAACGGATCTCATATCCTGGCCTCGCCGCCAGTTTCCGGTCTAATAGCTGCAACACCCAGTATTTCAATCAAACGAAAGAACATCTATTTTGTATCAGCATTTTGTAGCCTTGGTGGGTTCTTGTTTGGAGCAGATACAGGTAAGTCCGGAGTGTGCTTCAATATTATTCTACATCTAAAGATTAAAACATCGCAATTGTAGGAAGTATAGGTTCGATAACTTCAATGCCGCAGTTTGTTCAAGTGTTTCCGACGCTTGGAAATGAAGCAGTTCTCGGCGCTCTGGTGGCCACGGTATGACGTCTTTCGCTGGCTTAACTCGATTTTCTGACTCTCATTTTACTTCCTCAGATTCTCATGTCCGCTTCATTATCCAGTTTTGCCTCAGGGTGGCTTTGCGACAAGTATAGTCGAAAACGCACCATCATGATCGGAGCGTACATATTTGCTCTTGGTGCTGCGCTCGAAGCGGGCAGTACAAGCCTACCGATGCTAATCGTTGGTAGATTAATTGTTGGAGGTAAGCTACACCTTCAGTTGCGTTCATGTTATCCCAACTTGACGGGTGCATTCTTCACGTTAGTCGGAGAGGGCCTATTTTTGTCCGCAATCGGCGTTTACTTGGTAGAAATATCTCCTCCAGATGGTAAGTACTCAGATTCTGCTACTCTTGATAACATGCTTCTAAGAGCAAAACGGTTGCTTAGTTCGTGGTCGTATATCGTGCATGCTTCAGCTTTTTGGTAGGTAGCAATGTCCATTGCTGGCCCTATTTCCAAACTCACACACTCGTCTAGTCACAATCGGTATAACCGCTGGATACTTCATATGCTACGGTTCCCTATCCATACCTTCTTCTTTATCTTGGCGTACCCCATTTATCGTTCAATCATGCGCCGCAATGCTCTTGGGATTAGGCATGCCTATGATGCCATTCAGCCCGAGGTGGTTGTTTCAGAATGGCAGAGTTGAGGAAGCATGGAAGGT
>JAYRCO010000376.1:0-28407 GCA_037042815.1 Ceratobasidium papillatum | reverse complement strand
GAGATATTGTCAAAACACCGTTTCTGAAACTAAACTCAAATCATGTGACCGGCACGAACTTTTGACAAGCGCAGTAAGGACGATTGCAGCCGCCGCAAGCAGGAAACAAAGAACGTAGTGACTTGGAACTATTCCATGGATGCTCCGGAGTACGTGGGCAAAGAAAACGAATCTAAAAAAGGAGGATTCGATTGGTATATTGGCTATGGGCAAGCGATTCTCCAAAAAGCGACCATATGTTATATAATGCTCTACGTTCAAATGGCCACAAAGCCGAAACATACGTTTAGCAGTCCCATCCAAGAACATAGGTATCTGTCACTGGCCCCTTCGGCCCGCTCTTCCCGCAGATACCATAACCAGTCGCTTCTTTAGAAAGCAGATCAACCACGTTCCGCGACGAGATGATTTCAGTCTCCATGGTCGACCACATACTGGAATGACCCATTAGACAATAACAAACTCGTGAGCGAGATGGCTTTACTCACGCCTCCATTGAGTTGACATAATAGAACCCCGAGTCAATTCTGATAGGTGGGAATGCGGGATTTGTCGGGAAGTAAGGGTATGCGTCCCACTGCAATTCACATTGAATCGGTTTCCAGCTTTTAAAAAAATAGTCCGAGAACATACCTCCTTACGATACACCCATCCAGCCTTCCCCTTTCCGAACAAAGTATCTAACATCGTATCCGTAATCTTCGCCTTTGAGAAAATCTTTACAATATACTCCGTCATGCCGTTGTGCTGAATCGCCGCCTGATACCTAAGCGCATTGATCTCTGGTTGAATACCAGATGCGTTGGTGGTGATAATTGTCCCGGGCATGGCAGGTGGGACTTGAGCTTTGAAGTAGGCAGGGAGGACAGCAGGAGTAGTGGTCGAGATGAGTGTGGTGTGTAGATGGACGTATTTGACGACAGGAATGCTTGAGATTTGAGGAAGGTTTTCGAACTTGATGTTAGCGAGAGGGATTGGAGCTGCAAGAACGATAGCATCATAGTTTACTGTTGAGCCGTTGGCGATGGTGACACTATACTGCGGCCCAGTCTTTGCCTTTGAGATCTTCGTGACCTGTGTACTCGTTAAGATCGCCATCAACTCTAAACACATATAAAAATACTTACAGCAGTGTTAAGATTTACGCTCGCCCCGCTCCGATTCAAAAACTGCTCAAAAATCCTATAGTTGCCCTGTTTGACGCTGTACGTCGTATCCGCAGACAAACTCGCCATGCCAGCAACAGCCTGAATCGCATCGACGTCTTGGCCGTAGTTGAATCGTACGCTACCAGCTTCGAATTCGCGAGTCCAAAGCTTATTGATTCCGTTGTTGTCAAGATAAGTTTGCAAGGTCTGAGTTAGGAGGGTGGTGTAATTGAGGAATGTGGCGTATGCGCCGACTGTTGTGAAATCTGGGAAGGACGGAGTGTATGATGCCGCAAATGGTTTCAGGAAGTCGAGAATCCTACATCACGAATCAGTTAAACAGATAATTTGGAGAGCGTTTACGAGCACTCACAAGTAGTATGACTTCGTCGGACCATCCCCGTATCTTTCTTGCATACGAATATCATCATCTGTGCTGTTGTCACTCGACCGGTACAGGAACTGTTTCCCGTCCCAGACACCGATTCCAGGTGTCACACCATCGAGTTGGGTCAAGTCGTAACCGAACTCCTTGACCGCGCGCATCATGTTCTTGTTCCCAGCAACGAAGATTGAAGCTCCAAGTTCGATAGGTGCGTATGATGCATTGTTGTATGGATAGATAACCGTGCTACCTATTCATTTCGGTCGAGTGGTCAGGAATCTATGAGGATAAAGGGAGTAGCACTTACGGCCACCAATATAGTTGTTCTTTTCGTAGACGTCAATGCCAAGCTTAGTAGTACTATCTATTCGTTTCTTTGCAAGTGAAGTCCAAAAAGCAGCAGATGAGCCTCCCGCGCCGGCACCAATAATGGCAACCTTTGGCGTTACGGCAAAAGACTTGTCGGCCATTGCCAAACCTAGGATCAAGGCTGAAGTCACGATCATCGCAGTAAAGTTGAAAAAAAGGAGAATGAGCAATGTCTGAGTCTAACATTGGAGTCAAGCCTTATGCGACTTTGGTTGGTGCAGGGATGGATAGAAGTACAAGAGCGGAAGTGCTTCGTTGGTAACGGAGATTTCGGCGTGTGCATGGCTTATGATGACTGCAATGAAGGAAATGAAAAGAAGGATACATTCGAAGGCGATGAAGGGTTAAAGTGTGATCCGCCATCATGATCTTCCTTATTCCAGACTGACTCGAGCCAAAGATAGGAAACGGTAACCAGGTTTGAGCTATTGTCTAGAATTTTCGGGTGTATCTAGACGCAAGTAGCTCTAGAGTGTTTGGGAGGGGAAGCTTTCGTTGCAGGGTTGAAGGAGAACAGGCTGGCACGTGGGTGCGACGGCCGCCATCGGGTTCGAGTTATTCCGAGCGCTTCGTATTATTTTGCCTGCAGCCTTAGGAACTGGGTTCAGCACTCACCACTAAGTTTGTAAATGGCCACTGTGTAAGTAATAAAAGTTTCTGGTAGACCCAGCATGAGATTTTTTGCGCAAAAATAACAAAATTGAACAACGGAATCGAGCAAACTCCAGTCGAAATGAATGCTCGCGATCGGGTGAGTTTCCTATGGAGAAATGAATTTGCAATACTCATCTCGCTCGCCGCGTTGTTTGCCCAGATCAAGCGCTGGAGACTTGGAATTTTCTGTAAAGTATTATTGGCGCATCTCGAGCCTCTGTTGAACTTTCTACCTCGAAAAACGCATGATAGAGCCTGCTGCCGACACCGCCACGTTCGAGGATCTCCCTCGACCTCCTGACGAGCTGCGAGACGCACTTCATGTGGCCGGCACCGGGTTCAGAAGAATGCTCGCATTTGCCATGGTTTAGTGTTTGGGTTATATTCAAACATTGGATTGGATTGTCTCTCAGAATCATATAAAATCAGATAGCTAAATAGTATTACAACTGCAGCGTCCGCGCGGTCTACATGGACGCCTCGACGTTCCCTCAGGAGCTGATCAAAGGGAATTCTCTAGCATACATCCGTCTTTTACTAATTTTAAGACGTAGGAGGTCGAGATCGATAAGAATAAGCTTCAGAAAGTCATTTTTTCGCTGGAACCTATACATAAAGCGACGGTCCTGGAGATAGTTGTAGCGACATCACCTTGTCGTCCGATGCTGTAATGATCTCGGTTCGCCCATATCTTTGCCGTGAGCCCTGGATTGATGAGAATTTTGTTTTGGGTGGTTGGTTATTGGCGAACAAGCAACGGAGGTTGTTTCCTTGGATGACCTGTACCAACGCGCCATCCTCGACATGCCGGATCTCAATAAAAGTTGGATCAAACGCTATAATGTATGGATAGTGAAGTGCTGACATGATATATCAGTACGCCATACGTCGCGCGGTCACGCACAAGCTTACCAAACGCAGTTGGAGTTCCCTCCCAGTATAGAACCGCGTCGAGCTTAGACCTACGTCCGCATTCGTCGATATAAAACGCAAATTCTGTACCAACTCACCATCAGCGTCCCATCCACTCATAGTAAACGTCTACGGACTCACCATTGTAGCACAGCAGAAACATCTCGTCTATTCGATATACGCTCACTGGACGTACATCCTCCCAATTCCGCACAAAGTCCAGCGACGCGCGTGAAGGATCTAACAGGACATATGTATTCAGACTCTCGAGATCAATGGTCTCAAAACCTTGTGTGCATGCGACACAAAGCTTTGTTTTGAGGAAATGGACTGAGTGGATCGCCGCTGGAAATCGGAGTTTCTGTGCACGCATGTCAGAACATGTAGAGTATGGGGCAACGCAACACGCACCTTGAACAGCTGTAGCTCCTTGGACGCTAGCTCGCTTTTCCCATTCGTGTCTAAGCTAACCAGCTCGAATATCTTGATGGTACTTGATGATGTGTTTACTTTAACGATGCATACCAGCGTTCGATCGAGGCAGTGTCCAGCTTTAAAGAACGACGTGTGTGACGAGATGCGTTTCATTTGTTTCAGCAGGCTCGTCGAGTTGAGCGATTCAAATTCATCAAGTGGAAAAGTGAGGACTGATTGTTCTGAGGATGAACATGTAACATATGTAAACGCATACGTTTTTATGTATAAATCGAACTCACCAGAGAGGACGATTAATAATCGATACTTCTCCAATACATCAATCTGTTGCACGGACGGCAACTCCAGAACCTTGACTAGTGTCTTATTTTCTCCTTCACCTAATGTCTGAAAGTACACGCCCACATTAGTTCCGTACACGATTCGTCGCCCCATGCCTATACACCGTGTCAATACTAAATACACCGCATTTAGGCCTGAGCACTCACCGTACGGCGCCGCACAATTCACCTTGGCATCTCCAACAAACGTATCCTCGTCCAGCACAAACATATCGAACACCATATTCTGCTTGCGTATAGTTTCTTGCTGGGCCATGATTTGCTTCACCCACGTTTGACGCATTACGCTCATAGACGCCTGCAATGTTAACGAGTACTACTCCATCCAGCTCGTTAACCTCATCCAAGCAGGTGCACGTACAGGAAACTATGCTTACGCCGTGTTTGCCTAGTTTAGAAACGGTGAATTGATACCTATCTTGCGGCGAGCTTGGTTGTACAGGCGCAGCGGGTGGTGTCCCCTTCACGACAGTTAATCCGCTCAGCCTGTGTTGTGTTAACGTCGTAGGTGATCCTGTCGACTGCGCTACATTATCTTCAGGTTGTGATATGAGAAGTAGTTTGAGCGGGATCGGCTAAGCAGGTAAGAGACGATTTAACAAACAACTAAGCTAGTTCGATTTACTACTACAGTAACTCACTGGTTGAAACAATATCAGCTTCTTGCGATTTTTCACCATCACGCTCTTGGCGACTAAAAGCATGTGATCCAACAAGAAAACCTCTAAATCTTCATCTCCTCTCGCACTCCCACCTCTCCATTTCAGCGGACCGCAAGCTATTAACTGTTGTTGCTCGTCTTCTAGCCTCAGATCCTATAGTCCCTCGATCAACACACGAACTGATCGCAAGGTCTGAAAGAGGGCGTACCACTTCCTCTCCTTGCTCGAACACCAAATATCCGTCAAATGCACCAGGGTATGTCAGTCCGTTTTTGACGCGTTCACTGATGGGTATTCGTTGATGGAGCCCTTCGGCGACTTGAGAGAGAAGCACGGGGTAGACGAGAGGCCGCTCGCGTAAACAGGGAGCATCAGGTTCAATCCACTGACCGACGCTGTTGGTAACTGTTGTTGGCCCATCGAGCTGAGTTTCCTGGGAGCTGTGGGATCCCTGTTACGCACAAGGATTTAGAGGTGTATATGCCCTCGATGCAAACTTTGAACATACCTCAGATCGGTGCCCTGATGCTCGCGTGTCCCCATTATCATGAATCTTAAATGCCAGCCAGCTCAGATACAGTCTAGCCCTGATTTGTTGCAGATGCTCACTCTTGAAACTCGGCGTCCAGCACGGGAATATGATACCGCGCTCCTGGAAGGTGTTGCGGCGCTTCTCATATCCTTTAGCTAACTCACAGAAATTGGGGATAATGAAATAAATCTATTGGGCTGTACTACTAACCTCGTCTCGAACGATTGAGGCCTCGGGTCGATACGAGGGGTTCTGGGCCCACATGCTAGCCATTAGTTCCCATAGCTGATCAACTTCATTGTCCTTAAATGAAGAGAATAGTTTTGGCCGCTCCGGGGCTTGCTTCTTCACGACCACGATGTTGTAAATGAACATATCATCCTTGTTACAGAATGGGATCTGCCCTGTGACAGCCTCCTAGAATCAAATTAGGCGTATTTTTGGCAACATTCAAATAAAACATTACACACCAGTAGCGTCTAAAGACCAATATAGACCCGTTAGCGAATACCATTGCCGGAATAAACTATCTTCTTACCATTCCCAGTGCGTATACATCTGTCTCTCTGCTGCGAATAACAGATTCATCTCCGCTTAACATCTCCGGTGCCTTTGGAGGCGTTGTTAATAAGCTACGTTAACTCCTTCTAGAAGGTAAAACCTACCGCCCAGCGCATCGAGAAGTTTGATCCACTGGTTGTTGCTGTGAATCGTACCGTGCTCTCCTTCAGTTCAGCACATCCAAAATCGGCGAGTTTTGCCACACCATCTTCAGATATAAGTACATTCCCCTATACGTACGGCTATATGATTAAAAGGCTATATACCTGGATAACGTTACACTCACACTCTTGATATCGCCATGTATCTAAGTACGCGACAGCACTATATGAGCAGACGCATGAGATAGCATAATCGAATAAACTTACTGTGTTTTCTTTGTGTAAGTATGCCACTCCCTGGGATATCTCAAGACACTAGTGCGCAAATTGTAAGTTCATTTCATAGCACACTACAGCGCCAACTCACTAGTTTGTGTCGGTCTACCTTGGGATTGCGCTCAATATATTTCAATAAGGTACCGTTATTCATCCAAGGAGAGATCATAGAGATTCGATCTCGAAACTGGGCCACTCCCAAGAGCTTCACAATATTATCGTGGTCAAAACGTGACCAAGTGTATAGCTCGTGAGCCGTCCGCTAACAACAAAGAAGATTAAGATGGATTAGTATCGTGGATGCTCAGATTTCTGCAATGCGCACCTTCAAAAGCTTGTGGCCCTTCTTGTCATCCAATCGGAAATGTAGGCGGGGGCACTTGATGGCTACCAGTGTCCCTTCATTCAACGCGCCTTGGTACACGTCTCCAAAGCCACCGGAATCCAAGGGAGCGCATCCGCACTTCTCCAGATCAAGTTGGTTAGTTATGTCCGAACAGCTGTGTCTAGCAAGGAGTGCGAAGATTTCCGCTGGAGGCTACGTCCATGGGCATCGTTTATTAAGCAAAATAGCTTGTTGATGTTTGATTAATAGACTCTGCATACCATGACGCTCGACACGATTGTGTCTGTCGTTTTACGTGTCGGATTTTGACCTGATACCAATTCATTTGATGGCCACTTTCTCTGACAGATCCAACAGAACATACCAGTTGTGATCACACATACGGTCGACATTGTATTTATTGCCTGGAGCAGCAGACGGGAGAGAGGGAGGGGAGACGTTGTAGAAATGGCGAAGGAGGAGACGTTTATAATTGGCACAAAGCTTCCGCTCCAGATCCGAACTTGGAGCAGTCCGGAAATTTCTACCTCACGAAATTCAATGCTCAGCAGGATTTGGTTCAGCACATACTTCGAAGAATATACCATATCGAGATTCTAATCCAATTCCCAACGATCGGAAGGGCGCCTAATGGTTCTTGGAGCACGGCTTCGAGTGAACTTTCCGGCATGAAAGAACAGTCCTGCTATACAAGTCGATACACGCTGGCGAGCTGTGCATCACGAGTTTGCGTAGTTGTAACTTCAGTTTCGGAGAAACGAAATGATTTCAACGTGGACACGACTCACAGAACCATATCAAGCCGTTGGATGGGCAGAATTTCTATTTCATGGCCTCCTCGTGAAATTCATCGATAGAGCCCACATGGATTGCTAGGTCCATGAGCGCTACACGACTGTTGACGAACGAAAAGTGTGCGGCGATACGTTATAAAAAAATCTGATTGGTGAGGCGACTCATTCTTTAGAATAGCTGAAAGCCATATAGACTGAATTGCAAGGATAGTCGACCTGGTTATGACGAGCCACGCATTGGGATAGCAAGACAAGCTCCACATCTCACGTAGAGCCTGAGACGATGCGGTACTCGAGTTGCCTGTGCAGAAAAGGCATGGTAAGTCAGGGAATGAGCATCTCGGTCCCAGATGACAGCAATTCGATGAGCAGTAGAATGTGCCAAGCCATACTGTAGAGGGTGTGGGAAGTAGAAGAGAGACATGTAAGCTAAGCCTGAGTAAAGATCCATGAGGCGAATCTTCTTTTACTGCTGGAGTGTGGTGGCTTGGATTAAAATGACTTAGTATTTGTTGATCGCACGTGAGCATCGGGATTATCATTGATTGCCGAGTACTAAGCTGCTGTGGCATGTTTGCCGAGATCTGGGTTGTCGGCAACTCCAGCATTTTTGAACCGCTAATTTTTGTATAGAAGCCAAATGTGTATATTGGACCGTATGGAAACATATTGTATATAAGAGTGTACAAATGAGTGTGGGTGTGAGTGAATAGATTGCTGGGTCTAGGAGCGCATGAACGACCTCCTTTTATACCCCTGAGCTTTCCTGCTCCGAGTCATGTATGCACTGCTGCGCATTTAAACTTGACTCTTTTATTTCCAGAAATTTCCAGCATACTCCACCACATTTCACAACTTTCTACAATGTTCTATCGCTTTCTGCATTTTGTGCTGCATACCTTCGGGACTTTGTGCCTCTTTGTATCTTCTAGTTGCACACATAGCCTAGTACATTTAATTGGAGCTTGCTCTCCTCCTTTGAGTACACTATGGTATATGTCATCAAAGCCGCCGCCGGATACAGGGACACACTTACACTTGTCCACCTTAAGTTGATCGTTGTATTAGGACACTGGCGCTCGACAAGAAGTGCACCAATAATAAACTAGTAGTGGACTACCGTGTTAATAATACTTGTCGAGTAAGATAACCTGCTGCGACTAATTGTGTAACTTCCAGGTACCACACTACTAGATATGACGTCGACTGTGTTGCCAACATTTTGATCTAATAATGATTCGGTTGATTGAAGCCTTTGCGTAAAATGGACTGTGCTGGTACTTATTAGCCTCTTCCACTTTTTCTTCAGATTGGCTATCCAAGAAATCCAGGCGGCGGCTTGCGTATCACTAGCGTTGATGGGAGGGTGGCGTACCCGCGACTGCCATATTGTCTCAACTATCGATTCTTCGAATACCGCATTGATTAAATGGCACCACTAGTTAGGGTATACATACCACAAGAGGAATATATGCGCACATAACCCAGTATACCGAAGAGGAAATACAGGCTGGCGAAAAATAGCAAAAAAAAATCTAGGTAAGTACAGACACGCCTTGCGAGTTGCACAGCCGGTCGTGGCGCAACAATTTTATCTTCCGACACTATGGCTGTCCCGGTTTTAACAATACTCTACTTTTGTCTCTAAAGCTATGAGCCACTAGTCATTGCTGATGAAATGTTGAATTGCGTATTGTTCGTAATGTGGTATCGCGTACCGACCCGACGTTGCTGCTCGGACCGACGAGGACAGGTGATGGCGTAGCATGGCTGACCATAGCTGCATGTTGGTGAGTAACACTCTGTAAGAAGAGTAAAGACACCTGAGGGTAGGGTGTCCGTTGCTCGGCCCGCCGCAGGGTCTATAGCTGTATTAATTGAGCTGAAGCTCGAGTCGCTACCCGCAAGAAACAGATTAGGTTGGACGGATCTTGTTCTATATCCACTCTCGGCGTCTTCGCTCATCCAGGGCCTCGAGAACTGGTAAATTTCTGCGGAAGAGTCACGCAGACTGCGGTCATAGGTAACATCGTGAAAGAATTCTTGAGCGTCCAGTGCACGACCAAGTTTCAGAGCAAGTTTACGATCTGAAGTCTTGATAATGTGTGCGATAAGGTCAATGGCTTTACGTCCGTCGAATGAACTAGGATAGGTGAGTTCATCTTTGATGCGCTCACTCGGAGGCATCCTTTGGTGGAACATTTTGGCGACGGAAGAAAGAAGGGCAGGTTGGATAGGAGGCTGCCAGCGTGCAGGAGTTTCCCGTTTAGTCGAAGGCCTAGCATCGTTAGCAATCGTTTCCGACCTATTTGACTGGGATTTCGTGGAGCTATAGGACCCCTATAGTGCACATGAGTATTTGAGCAAACGCATACATGTACTCGATGTAGTTTTGGACATGCCTCCGATCTGTGCTTTAGTCTTCGCGTATCCCCATTATCAAGAGTCTGGTATAGGGCACAGCTTAGACATAATCTGTCGTACTTGGTTGTTGATACTCACTCTTGAAATTCGGCGTCCGGTGCGAGAGTATGAGACTGAGCTCCTAGAAGGAGTTGCCGAGGGTCTCATACTTTTTAGCTAATCCACGAAGCCACAACTATGATTAGCTGAGTGTTTATGTATTGAATGATAGTTTTGCGACTCACTCGGGCTCGTATGCTTGCAGAGTCTGGCCGGTCCGAGGGGTTACAAGCCCAGGCACTGACCATCAAATCCCATAACCGATCAGCTTCGTTGTTTGCAAACGAATAAAACTCTTTTGGCCGCTCCGGAACTCGTTTCTTCTCAACCACGGCGATATATACGCCCCGCTCCTTCATGCCGCAGAATGGAACAAGCCCCGTAATAGCTTCCTAGAATCAAATCAGGTGAGTCTTTGGCGATGTCAGAGTAGAGATATGCTACGCACTAGTAGTGTCTATTCGCCAGTATAGGTCAGTTGGTTAGCACTGTTTTAAGTCAGATAGATGATTGAATTACCATTCCAAGCGCATACACGTCTGCTGCTTTACTACGAGTAACTGATTCAGCTAATATCTCGGGAGCCTTTAATGACAACCGTCAGTGTTTATCTCGGTTTCTTCTAGAAGGCAACACCTACCGCCCAACGCATAGATAAATCTGATCCACTGGTCGTCGTCGTGAAATCAACTGTAGTTTGCTGCAGTTCAGTGCACCCGAAGTCAGCAAGTTTCGCCACGCCATCGCCAGATATAAGGACGTTGCCCTATGCATATGACTGCCTAAATAAAAATTCACATCCATCATGACACCTCACTTACACTCTTGATATCGCCATGTATCTGGTTACGCAGATAGTGACATATGAATAGACATATTGGTCAACATAAGCGAATAGACCTACCGTTTCGCTCTCGTGCAAGTATGCTACGCCTTGAGAAATCTCAAAGCACTGGAGAGAAAAGTTATGAAAATTTCTTGCAGCGCATCGTGATGCTAACTCACTAATTTGTATCGATCTACCGCAGGATTTCGTTTAAGATATTGTAGTAAAGTTCCGTTATCCATCCAAGGAGATATCATAGCAATCCGGTCTCGAAACTGGGCCACTCCCAAGAGCTTCACAATATTATCGTGGTCAAAATGTGACCAAGTGTATAGTTCGCGAGCGGCTCGCTATCAACAGGGATACAGAATTAGCTTGTAACGTTAGCCTTATTTCGATAAAGCGCACCTTCAAAATCTTGTGGCCCGTCTCATCATCCAGTCTGATTTGCAGCCGAGGGCATTTAATCGCCACCCACCCGACCTCTCTCAAAGCGCCTCGATATACGTCTCCGAAGCCGCCGGCATCCAAAGGAGCACATCCGCATCGCTCCAGCTCCAGCCGATCAGTTATGTCCGGACATTGGTGCTTCGCAAGGAACGTTATGATTTCAGCGGGGGGCTATATTGTAAGCGTTTTCTGATAAATAACATTTCTACTTTAATTAACTAAACGCACCATAACGCTTGATACGACGTTTGTCGTCCTATCAGCCCTGTGCTGGCCTACAGTTGGTTTGCTGATACCCATAGAAGTCACATCCATAGGTAGCATTGTGTTGTTCTCTAACCGATATAGGTAGAACGCACTGGTGTGGGTGACGAAGTGGGAGGGGAGGGGGTTCACAGCTAACACCAAAAGAAGGCGTGTTTATGACTGCCGCGTTCGCCATGTACTAGGTTAAGATTCAATGGTCGATGCGGCGCTTGTGGATCGTTTGAGCATCGCCACGATCAACAATTTCTTGAAAAATAAGAATCATTTTCTTGACTAGGTCGGTAAACATGCCGATCAGCTGTGCATTGCAGGTTGGTAAGACACTATCAATCTCACTCACAGAACTAGTAAAATACATTTGATGGGCACAACTTCTCCATGAGCTGTGCCTATCCTACATGAGCATTGCGTCCATACACCGCTAAGAACATAGGAAGGGGGCCAGTCCGCGTGCACAGATTACCCCCGTCGCCGTTTTGGGTATGTATCACCGGAGTTGCGGGCGTAGACCATAAGAATTCTGAGCGATAAAAGTCACGTTGCGGTTCAACACTGTAAGCACCATGCAGTGCTTATGGTGGCGTCAGATAGCGCCCATAGCCCCAGCGAGACGTACGAGCTCTGCTGATCATAAGGTTCAAGAGCAGTATGACAACAACTTCCAAAAAGCGTTATGCGTGAGACGCCCTGCTCTTCTAGCACGGCTAAGAGGCGAATAGGCTGAGTGACACAGAGAGCACGGGCACTACTGACGAGCTGCAAGTTGGAATAGCAAGACCAATTAACACCCACATATTACGTGGAGTCTAAGACGCAATGCTCAAATCACTTGCACCGACAAGGACTTGACAAGCTGAAAGTTGGGGATCGGGCGTCTCAACATAACGTGTTAATTGAGTTATAGTGGGGATAGAGCAGAGGCAGAGTGAACACTAGTACAGTGGAACCGAATTGATGTCAGGACGCGTGAACCGATTCCTGTTTGACTGCCGGCGGGAGGTTGTGGTCTGGATCAAAATGGTCTTACATTTGTAAATCGCACGTGAGGATCGGGAGTTGTTTGATCTTCTCGCCAAAGGCGAATAACCGAATAGAACGGAACTATTGAGTACATTATGTATGAGCAGGTTTAGTATAATACATGTGTAAGATTAGGGTTAGGCCCAGAAGAGACGCAAAAAAAGAAAATAGAATTCCCGCGACGACGCGAGCCAGTAGTGTAATGGCAAGGTCATCTCGTAGCCGCTCGTGCAAGCAGAGGAGCAACCACCCGGGCGGCAAAAATTGAATAATCGATATAGGTGCCAATGGCACCGTTTAGTCGATTAAGACTAAAAGAACAGATACTACACTTGATCTAAGCCAAAAGGCCAGAGTGGTAAAGAATCGGCATATTCGACTGGGCCGTTTATATACGCCCAGGGGTTGGTCCGTGCGCCAAACGGCGATTCATATGAATGGTCACACCGGCTTTCGGCAAGTGGACGGACCCGACCCGGCGCTTACCTCCCCCACATTTCACCTCCTGACTACAACGATGCTATCTCGGGCTAGGACATCCCTTCAAAGACAACCACGACTATCTCTTCGCTTGAATCATACTGCTACTATGGTCACTCGCCCTGCTGACTGGAAATCTCGCGCGCCTGCCCCTCTTCCGAATACGAAAACATTTGCTGGGGAGGCTGGATTGCCATCTCTTCCTGTGCCGGATCTTAATGCTTCGTTAGACAAACTCAAGACTACGTTGAAGCCGTTGGCGAGGAGTGCTGATGAGCTGAGGGCCGTCGAGGCGAAGATCGAAGAGTTGAGGACTGCCGGGCTGGGGAAGAAATTACATGAGAGGTTGTTGCAGCGAAAGGAAGAGAAGGACAAGATTGGTAGCAGTTGGTTGGAGGAGTGGTGGGACGATGTGAGTATCAAAGCTTTAATTCTCTTGTCGAACGCTCATGTCGTCTAGGCAGCATACCTCACCTACCGTGACTCGGTCGTGGTATACGTATCCTACTACTGTACGCAAAATCATCTTAGTCATTTCCCCGCTAATACTCTCGCATCCAGACGGCTTCACACCCCATCCATCCCACCTCCCCCAAACCCCAGTGCACCGTGCAGCAGCTCTAACACGCTCAGCCATGCTCTTCCGCCAGAAATTTAAACGAGGAGAAATTGCACCAGACGCGACAAAAGAAGGACCCTTTTGCATGGACACATGGCGGTACGTTCCCCCAATCTGCCATTCCGTTTTGATCCTATCGAACGTGTTTGATGGACAGATGGATGTTCGACTGTTGTCGTATCCCAGGCACGGATGGGAAAGACTTTAGCGTGTCGTTTGCTAAGGCTGGTGATACGGGTGATTCCGGACATGTTGTGGTCATGAGGAATGGGAGGCTGTGGAAGGTTAATGCCGCTGCGCCCGGTGGGGGTTTGTTAGGTACAGATGAGTTAGAAAAGTGAGTAACCTCTCTATCGAGTGGGATGGTGACTGAGACGTCGGAAACAGACAATTTGCATACATATACGAGAATTCCAAGGAACCAGCACCGGGCGTAGGAGTCTTGACGTCGAACAATCGGGATGCGTGGGCAAAGGTACCTTCTGTTCTTTCCCTTTCCTCACATATGACTTACCTGATTTTGTAGGACTACGCCTCACTACGCGAAATCCCTGAAAACGCGTCCATCCTGCAAGAAATTGAATCATGCGCGTTCATCGTCTGTTTAGATACGGGTCGTCCCGAAGGTCCCATCGAGTTTTCACGTGCGAGCTGGCATGGAGGTGTTAAAGGCGAAGAGTTGGGTAATCGTTGGTGAGTTTATGGTATAAGTGTATATATGTTGATTAGGGGCTGACTTGTTGGTGTATAGGGTGGATAAACCGTGCCAGTTTATTGTCTACGACAATGGTGCTGCTGGGTTTATGGGAGAACATAGCGTTATGGACGGTTAGTATCAGCTCCTAGACTCTGAGATCCCGAGAGCTAATTATAAAATTATCTTTGCAGGCACGCCCACAGTCCGCCTATGCGACGAAGTCCTCACAGAACTCCACTCCACCTCCTTCCCACATGCCGGTACCACCCCCTCCTCGGCTCTTCCACCTCCAACCCCGCTTGACTTCACTGTAACACCCGCTCTTAACACCGCCATAAAATCCGCCCAAGACGCAGCCTCAGAACTCGTCAATTCTCAATCTCTCCAATACACACTCATCCCCTACGGGAAAGACGTAATCAAAACGTTCAACCTCTCACCAGACTCCTGGGCGCAACTAACCATCCAACTCGCATTTTGGAGACTGAGCAAGACTGGAAAGGTTCCTGGCGTTGGGATGGATGGTGCGGGAGAACTAGCAGGGACGTATGAAGCTGCTACAACACGCAAGTTTCGTAAAGGCAGGACGGAGACAATTCGGGTTGTGAGTCAGGAGGTGAAGAGGTTGTGTGAAGCTATGGATCATGAAGATAGTATGTCATCTCGTTTTGGGTTTAAAAGAGGAGGGAGGCTGATTTGGGAGTGGGGCGTAGTTCCGGCAGAGACGAAAGTCGCGCTGTTTAGAGATGCTGCGAAGGTACATATTCAGCGTGCGAAGGAGGCTGGTAACGCTATGGGCGTAGACCGACATATGTTTGGTGAGCTCTCGCTCTTCTGTTTTGTATTTTTGGATGACTAACAACATGACATAGGTCTGAAACACCTGATTCGACCAGACGAAGGGGAGAGCATGCCATCGCTATTCTCTGATCCGTTGTACCAACGCGCGTCCAAGTGGACTTTGAGCACTAGTGCGATATTTAGTAAACATTTCCCGGTGTATGGATGGGTAAGCTAAACACCTCTCCTCTTTGTTCGGTATCTGAAATGAATTCCTTTTTATAGGGTGAAGTCGTGCCAGATGGCGTAAGTTATCTCCTCTCTTTTCTACCCATTTCCCAACTGATATGAGTCTAGTTCGGAGTGGCATATATGACAGGATACAACGACCGAATGCAGTTCACGATTACCTCGCGGAAGGAGATGCCGTCTGCGGAGTTCAAAGATGAGATCGAGCGTGTAGCAAAGGAGCTTCACGACCTATTTGATACAGCGCAGACGCAAAGCAAGTCGAGACTCTAGTAGATGATTTATATTTTGTATCTTTCTGAAACAATTTAAATGGGATTATTTGGTGAAAGACAATGGAATGATAGGACGATGTATGCGGTGGGTGTGGGTGTGGGTGGCTTATCACATGACTTCTCGAGACTTTGTTTTTGCCGACGATTCCATGTATTGGACCTTCGTTCCAGACGCATTGCCGGATATCCTTCGTCGGAGCTGAGTCACTTATTAGACCTTCTATAGACTCTAATTAGTTCAATACTAATCCCATTTCAAATGCTCCAGGTCGTTCGTTATTTTCGACTTCGAGGACCAGCCGCTTTCCTCTTGGCTGGTCTAGCTATACAGACAGCGCAGAATATATCCCAGCTCGCCCTCCATGTATCCTCTACCCATCCACCACCCTCCGTATCCTACTCGCTCTCTGAGCTCTCCACATCCAAACTCCAACTCCTACTTCATACATTCCTATCTACCATGGTGTCCAACAAGCAGATCGCCGCCGACTGGGTCTCCCAGCAAGCCTTCGTCCACTTTACCGAGATCTGCAGTGTGCGCCGCCATCCTGCGCTCGCACACGCTCCATCTCTGCTTCCGACTGCAAAGTGGTTCCTGCAGACGTCGATCGAGCATGGAGTCTGGAACGGCAGCAACCTGCGACCCGGAGTGCAAGATCTTGCGCTGAAGCTAGACCGAGACTGGCCAGAGTGGGCGGTGAGTCCTTGTGTTTCGAATTACGTCGTGTATGCGTTGCTCATTCTCCTTGCTCATTCGTGTAGGCCAATGCAACCAACGTGCTTGGCGTTATCCTCCATCCTATGTTTGCCGAGTCAGGCTTCTTCCCATCGCTCGAAGCCCTACCTGCACACGAGACATCGATCACTACCTGCATCCGATTCGAGAAGCTGCTGTACCTCGAAGCACAAGCGCGCCACACGTGGGAGTGGCGGCAAATGAACTACAAGTCGAAGCCGTATACCTGCTACTGCACGAGTCGATCGCAGAGCGGCAAGACAAAGCCAGAGTGCGCTGGACATCCGATCAATGGGAAGTCGAGGCGGACGTACAGCTGGCGAGGATACTACGAGGTAGTAGCGAAAGAGAAGGGGAGGATGAACAGAATGATGGAGTGGAGGATGACGGAGGATGATTGGGTGCTTCTTTGATGGTTCTTCGTTAGCTAGAAGGTGTTCTGCCTATGTATTATGTGCGCTTTATTCGTTCTCCCTTCTTTTCTTATCATGCCCATAGAACTATTTGTATCGGTAGACTGGAATTCACTTATCTATTTCATCTTATACTGGTTTCAAGCCCGTCATTCGCACCTGTTTTTTTCTCCAATTTATCTAAGATGATTAGTCTCAGTAGTAGCCCACACAGCTTGAATGCACCAGAGACGTAAGTCAATTCTACAAGTATCTTGAAACAGGCCTGTGCGTTTATTCAGCACGTGCTAAAGTACAACTCTTGGTAGTTCGCAACAGCTGGCCAGAGGGGCAAATATCCTTGCATGGTCCCAAGCGACTCAAACAGAGTACTCGTGCACCAGTGGCGTTGGTATCAAGCTTATGGGACCTGCGAATCTATATTAGCACGTAATTTGATTAGATCAACAAGCTGTCCGCCGTGCTCACACTAGTCAAACATTGTGGTACATGCCAACCCAAACGTGCTGCCTTCGTGAGGAACTACGAATATGGAAAGCTGCGGAAAAGCGCCTCGCAGTTTATCGACCAATTCGCCAGCGTCCAGCGTGTCCTTCTCCACTGATTCATCAGAAGACCTGCCCCATCTCACTCGAAGATCTTGCATCTCGCCTAGTGGAATTATGAGCTGTAAGTCAGGCTGACATGCCTCAAGAAAAAACCTGCACAGGGCCTGGAAATTTTTGAGGTGCATATCAAAGTATTCAACATCACTCCCGTATATCCTCCTTAGGCTTCTCGGCCACCGGCCACGATGATCAAGGATCCCAAAAGAGTCCATCACCAAGGTATCAAGCATAGATATACCTTGTAGTAGAGAAAGCGCCGACTCGTAGCTAGGTCTCCACCCTCGCTCAGAAATAACTAAGTGTTTGAGACATGCGCCACAGAGAAACGGGTCCACTAAGTTATGCAAGGTTGGTATTTGAAACCCGTACAATCCAACGCTCAACGGGTTTGAACAGCTGGAAAATGATATAATGGTCAGAAGAGCTTCCCAGCTGGAGGTTAGCATGTTTGCTAGGTATAGACATTCTAAGCAAGGTAGCTTGATAACGTCCACTCCACTCCAATCAGCCAAGTCTTCTACGACTAAGCCCCCGATCTTCAATGTTATCAATCCAGGGCTGGAAAGGAGAATCCTTGCAAGTTGTGACGCCGAAATCTTGGCAATAGCATTATTACTAAACTCCAAACGGAGATCAACGAGATTGCAGTACGCCGTGCTATCCCAAGGTAAAAGAATATCACTTGAATGGAGAATTTGAACAGACTTCAGAGCTTCTTCAGCGCGCTCAGTGGACTGTAAGTTACGGAAGCGTTCCCATGTGAGCGGAGAGTCAAATTCGTCGAATTTCTTGGCCCTGGCTCTTTTTAGATGTAGCGTTTTTGTCACTTCCGGAGAGGCCCGATCCAGCCACAAGGATAGCATGTCATCGGCGGATTGCGTGTAAAAGCCCAAAGACTGTATGCATAGTGTATGGATCCGCGAGCCTGCCTGCGTAAAGAGCGCGTGCGTAGCGATTTCATTTGATAACACCAGGTAAGGATAATAATCATCTTTGGCATCCTCAGTGTCAGGCTCAGTAAGACACAAGTATATTGGGAGACTTTTTGATCGCAGCAGTGAGAGTGTAGCGCGGTGAAAATCCGCTTGGGCCGTCGTGATGTCGATATGAGTCCACAGGAAAGAGGCAGCAATGGTAACTCGTCTCCAACATGAGCTAACCGACGAAATGGTGAAGGAGAACGACATCTTCAGTTGGTATTCTAGACTTTTAATTTCCTCTTGGGCTAGGCTGAAGATGATCGTAAGAATTTCTGGAGGTAATTTGTTGATAGGGGGTTGCTGCATAAGCGGACGAATAGAAAGAGACATTTCGGTTCAAAAGATTCTGTGTCCAGCGTCCTTTTCTCGGCGAGATGTGGTTGATATCTCCCAACTGTCGACGTTGGTACTCAGGAGACAGTAGACGTCATGAAAAGCAGGCAACCACGTGATCGGTGCACGGCCACCTTATTTTGAGCATTTGATCTTTGTGTGATCCAGCGAAACGGTTCGATTGGTTTGCGAACAGCGAAATGTCAGATAAACATGCACATATGGACAAAGTATTTTTCTTTGCGTTTATTTTCTGGAGATTGAAGTATTTACACTCGAACCGTAAACAGCAAATTGGAACTATGCTATACAGTGTAGATACTCTTAAGTCTTTCTTGAATACCAGGTATTCAGCCGAGATCTTTACTAGTATGAGCACCAAACTCTGGTGACATAAAAGAGAGTGGATTAATATCAATACATCAAACGGGGTCTTGTAGACGTCAAGATCCCAAGGTATGGGGCAGCCACTTCTGACCTTGAGTGCAAGATCTTGCGCTAACGCTTGACCGACATTAAAAAAAAATTGGGCGATAAGTCTTTGCGCTCTGCGTCACCTTGTGTATGGTACTCATACTATTTGTTCATATTTAGTGTTTGAGTCGACCCCATGAATTCAGCGTCATTCTTCATCCCTTGTATGTCGAGTCGGACTCCTCTCCGTTCCACAAAGCCTTTCATGCTCACGTGCTGGTATTCTCGCGATGTTCAATTGGAGGTACGAGCTTTTCTACACAGAGTGGCATAGCATACATGGAAGATACACATTTTGATGATGTTAGCGCTACGACTGTAGAACCTATAACATAGTATGAATCCATATCAACAAATGGTATAATCAGGGACAGAATCAGCCATACTCACACTAGTTAAGCGTCAAGCATTCTAGCGCAGGCTAGCTCGGATGTGTTGCCTTGACTAGGAATGATGTATATATAAAGCTTTGGAAAAGTATCTCGTAGTTTGGCAACCAATGGATCCGAGCCTTGCGGCTGATACATCACCCATTCTTCAGGGGATATGCGCTTGCTCAAGCAAATATTCTCCATACTGTTTAAAGGTACCATGAGTCGACAGTCAACCTGAAAGGTATCAGCAAATAGCTCGCCCAGAATTCGAATCGACTTGAAATATGTGTCAAGATATTCGGCATGATGATTACATTTGTCAGTTGGATGTTTTGTCTGGCGTGCAGATCCGAGGATACGAAAGTTATCAATCACCAGATTATCGAGTGTAGCTATGCCCTCAAGGGATGGGAAAGCCCATTTGTACTCATTTTCCCAAGTTCCAGAGAAGACTAAGGTTTTGAAGCGAGACCCGCAAAGAAACCCCGCAATTGAAGGAGAAGCCAAATGCAGATCTGACTCGTGCATTCCAATGTTCAACGTTCTTGAGCATCCAGACAGTGAGAGTACAGATAATAACGCTTTCCAGCTGTCTTCTAGCATATCACCTAGGTATAGTACTTCCAAGTAAGGCAGGCTGATGGGTATCGGACTCCAGTGGGCTGAAGGCTTTATGTACAAGCTGCTGATTTTGAGGGTCACTAGTCTTGGGCTGGAGAGTAGTATATTTGCGAACTGCGATGTCGAAACATGAGCATAGATGGCTTGGAAATGCAGTCTGAGATCAACAAGGCTATGGTAAATTGTACTATTCCAAGAAACAGGGCTATCTTGCAGGTATAGTGTTGTGATAGACTTTAGGATAGCCTCAGAGTGTGTAATAGATTGTAGCGCAACGCGATCCCAGTCGAACCAGGGATCATCTTCCTCCCATTTATTTGGATTAGGTCGCCTAACGTGAAGCGTTTTTGTGATTCCTGGGGAACTATGATTCAAACATAGTCTCAGTATCTCATTCGCAGTACCCGAAAAATAGCCCCAAGATTGTATATAAAGCCTATGGATCTGCGGGCTCGCTAGTGTGATGAATGAAGATGCTGCGGTTGGGTTGGATAACTCTAGACGTGGATAATCATCTGATTTTCTATCGCCTTGTTCAGGTTCGTAGATATGCAGGCATATGGGGAGGGTGCTTGATCGCTTGAGTGAGAGCGTAGCGAAGTCATAACTCGATTGCGTCGTGGTGATGCTGATGTCCGTCCACAGAGATGATGTAGTAGTGGCGATCCGCCGCCAGCGCAAGCTGACCGAGGAGAGTGCAAGGAGAGATAGGGTAGCTTTGATATCCGTCGAAGGTTTAATACTAGCTCGTGTCAAATGGAAAACGATGCCAAGGACCTCGGGAGGTATTTTGTCGACTGGAGGTCGTCGGGTGGCAATAGACATATTTGAGTAGGAGATATTTGGATTATACGCTCAAGGGCAGTCGCCGATATGATAGAGTGGCCCCTGATGCTTGAATAGCTGACAGAATGTAGATTCTTTTAGGAGGTAAAAGCCAGGCGGTAGTGGTGGCGAAAGAAGGTTATGTCATCCAGTTGTTTGGTGGCTGCTGTCAGTTCAGCGCTTATTGGATGTGGCGAAGTAAACGACGACGGTGACAATGACCAAGCCAACGCCGCCTTGACTCTTCTTGATACTGCTGGCGGTATACAAATATTAGATTTAACCATCGTTATCACTAAGCCTGTGCAAAAAGAGCAAAACATGAAAGAAAAATTAAGATATGAAACGGAGGATACCGTGTTTGAAGCCCTAGCCAGGGGTAGACCCGAGTGAGATTCGAACCACAACCGCATGCTCAAGTAAGCACCGCTAGATTACTACACCGTTGGCTCATTAGCCCTTGTTTAAGGTGACCCATTGATAGACTCTATGCTTAGTGTCAGCTTTGCCTTGCTGTGTGTTTGAGCACTCCTGCAATAACTGTATACATTATACATACGTGACAGGGGCAGGAGCTATACTGGTAAAATCACTTATATATAAAACTTGCATGGAGATTTTACTTATAACTCGCAGCTCGAAGGAGAGCAGCACGATTCTTGGGAATGTCTAAACATGATTTTTGTTGTCTGAGAAACCCACGCACATTCTTACACTCATTCGGGCTGGCTTTTCATGCTGGTTTGAAATGGAGGAAAATAATCAACGAACGCGCACCTATTACGCACCCCTCATCCGTTCCTCGTATAAAAGTGTCGTCTAGTATGTAAGAATAACGAGGTGCGGCTTGCATGCACCAACGGCCGAACGCCAAGCATGACAAATCCCATGTTTGATCGAAGTCTGGACCCTGCCGAGACAGGAGTGGGGGCTATTTCCGATGGGTTGATTCTCTTAGGCTCAGCACTGACGACGACCGCGTCCTTTTCCCCTTTTCATCTGTTTCCCTTCCAACGACGCTTGTTGCGCCTCCACATTCTCTAACTCAACCACCATCCCACAATGAGATATTCTTTGCTCGCGTCCACTGCTGCGGCGGTCCTGGCTTGTTCGCCGCTTGTGGCAGGAAAGAACCACGCACACGAGGCGTATCTGCAGGTAGGAAAAAATACGCTTTTTCCCCTTTTGTTTTCGCGACGTTGATGAAAACTGGTTTTCAGCGCCGTCAAGCAGCACTTTCGTCGTCAGCCGCGCCAACACAAACCGCGTCGTCCTCCTCGCCAGTAGTCTCGATCGCGGCAGCCTCGAGCTCTGCGCCAGCTGCTTCTGGCTCAGTCACCAGCTCTGCTGCTCCAGCAGTTACATCGGCCCCCGCTACTCCATCAACTGCATCGAACAATGATATTCCACCCCTCGAGCAAATTACTATGGGTGGCCCAGTTCAACCTGCCGTACCTTTGCCTAGCACGTATACTGCAGGCGCGAGCCCTCCGCTCAAGGGCGCCGTGCCTCTTCCTACTAGTGCGTTTTCCTGTCATTAATGACATATGAAACAGGAACTAATTTGTCTTAACTTGTAGCGGCCTTGAAGGTTGCCGATTACCCTGCGATTGACAAGGTTCCTGCGATTGATTCGCCTCAAGTCAAGCAATGGCTTGCTGAGGTAGCGGCCAAAAACCCGAGTATCCCATTGGTTAAACAAACGGTCGACGGCTCCTGTGGGAGTGACCCGGCCCTGGCTGCTAATGGTACTGCGGTACGTAACAATGTCTGAAAGAATAGTTTTGCGGTTATCTGACCGCCGTATAGGCTGGAAACTGCTGGTGGACGTGCGGTGGGTGCACTCGGGACACCGATATTACAGTTTGCCCTGACAAGATGGCCTGGGGTTTGACGTGAGTTTAGTTTGAGCGGGAGTTTGATGTTTCAGTCTAACACGCGTCTCTTTTAGCTACGATGATGGCCCATCGCCTTATACCCCTTTGCTTTTGAAGTACCTGGACCAGCATCAGCTTAATGCTACTTTCTATGTCGTCGGTTCGCGTGTCATTTCCCGTCCTGAGATCGTGCAGTACGAGTACATGAAGGGCCACGAGGTGAATACGACTGATCTTCGCGAAGACTGTAAACTTACAAACAACTTTTCAGCTTTCAGTTCACACTTGGTCTCACAGTGCCCTTACTACTCTTACTAACGAGCAAATCGTAGCAGAGCTTGGATGGACGCGAAAGGCTATCAAAGATGTCACTGGTACGTGCTTTTCTTTCAGTCAGAAGCACTTAGATTCTGAGTACGAGCATTAGGCGTTACTCCCTTGACCATGCGCCCGCCGTACGGCGATATCGACGATCGTGTTCGTGCTATTGCGATGGCTATGAACCTCACTCCGGTCATCTGGACTGGTATCGGCCAGGATGAGTTTGACACTTCTGGTATGTCATGTCAAAAAGCATCGTGAATATATGCTTACATTTAAGCAGACTGGCGTATTCCCGGCGGCACCGCCAACGGCACTTCGTCCTATGCCGCATTCAACAAGATCCTGGGCAAAGCCACTACGCTCGATACCGGCTTCATCGTCCTCCAACATGATCTGTACCAAGAGACCGTCGACCTCGCGGTTGGCTACATTCTCCCTGATGCGCTTGCTCACGAGCCCAAGTTTGCCATGTCGAGCGTGAGCCACTGCTTGCACCAGCCCCTCGAGGATGCCTATGCGGAGACTTCGAGCAAGGGATCTACCAGCGGAAACAGCACGACTGGCTCTGGATCGTCTAGCGGCGGAAGTGGATCCAACTCGACCACGAGCACAAACGGGGCTGGACAGACTGGTGTGAACGTGGGTGCGAGTGCTGTTGTTGGTCTTGTAACGTTGATTGTGGGGATGTTTGTTTGAGTCGAGGATCTTGGATTAGATTTTTGATTTAGTTTACACTCGTTTGATTAATGTCATGGTCTATTCTCTCGTTTCGTTTTCTGATTGAGTTGGAGCCGCGAGGGAGCCATTTCATTCTCAGTTAGCGCACCAGCGGTACAAGGTGAGGTGAACAAAGTGACTTGGAGGTGAATAGTATAGTTCTGCTCGAGCTGACGAATGCTTCTTCGAAGTGTAAATAAGCTATGATTACGTTGATTCTGTTTAAGCAGCAAGTGCCAGTTTGGGAGACAAAACAAGACAAAGTCCAAACTGAGACATATCGGCCTGAGTGACCGGCCAAGGGTTCCTCCACGCACGTGACTCGAGGATCTGACCGCGTTGACCTCTTCCATCCAACGTCGACTGTCCAATAATTTGACCGCTGTATATCTAACGAGCTTCATTAGTTTCTAAAGAGCTCTGGGACACGCGTCTAAGTAAGTTTCTCATCTAATATGCGCCGTCCACTCGTTCTAACTACTTGCGCCACACAGAGTCCTATCGCTCGAACAAAGTCGAACGATCGATTGTTAGAACCTCGGTTGTACACCTGAGTTGGTCCCGACAACCAATTTATATTAAACTCCCGATAAGACACGTGGGATGTCCAAAATCTCTTCGTTCAAACGGGACTGGGCTGGGGAACCACCGGTTCCTAGTTCGTCCCAAGAGACTGTCCCGGCTACAGCGAGCAGTGCTCCAGCAAGCAGCATTCTGGCACCTAGCACGGCAGCCTCATCAACTAGCTCTGCATCCAAACCTGGTGGAACCAAGCGGTTTGCGGCGATCATGGCTGCGCTTCAAAATTCTGGAATAGACAACAAGGCGAGCGGGAAGATGGCGGTCACGAGTACCGTTTCGGTCTCTCAGTCTTCAACCGCTACGTCGAGTACTGCGACTGCGTCTTGGGTGGACTCTTTGACTACGTCTAGTATTCCATCGAGCGCCCAATCTACGGCTAGTAAGCGATCGCATGACGACGATTCCGAGTCGAGTTCGAAGAAACGGAGGGGGAGTCCGAAAGATTCGAGTGGAGTTCAGATGTCGCTTACTCTGACGAACAAGAACACGGTGGATAACCACCCTGCTGGAACGAGCAAGGATAATTTGGTTATTACGCTCAGTTATGAGCAGTCGCAGATTTTGCAGTTGGTCAAGGAGGGGAAGAATATTTTCTTTACTGGGTCTGCAGGTGCGTTTTTCGTGGTGCTGGGCTAGGACGAAGGCATTGATGAGATTTGGTTGTGTAGGAACTGGAAAGTCGGTGTTGCTTCGTGAGATTATCAAGGCGTTGCGCAAGAAGCATGGCAAGTCCCAGGACTCGGTTGCGATCACGGCGTCGACTGGTATCGCTGCTTGCAATATTGGAGGGCAGACTTTGCATTCGTTCAGCGGAATTGGCATTGGTGAAGGCACCCCGGAGAGCTTGGCGACCAAGATTAAGCGGAATAAAAACGCTGTTTCTCGGTGGTTGAGGTGCAAGGTGTTGATTATCGACGAAAGTAAGCACCTGAGTAGAGCTGTTCCCCACTCGGTTTCTTACAACATCCCGTTCATTAGTTTCTATGCTTGACGGAGATTTGTTCGATCGACTTGCGCGCGTTGCGTGTTTGATCAAAAAGAACAACAAGCCGTTTGGTGGCATTCAGGTGTGTATCAATGCTTTTCTCGCTCGGTTGTACTTACTAACCGAACTACAGCTCATTGTTACGGGCGACTTTTTCCAACTTCCCCCCGTAATGAAAGGCGGTCAGCCCAAATTTGCGTTTGAGGCTGAAAAATGGAATGAATGTGTTGAGCGGACGTTCAACTTGAGCAAGGTCTTCCGTCAAAAAGATCCTCGTAAGTTGCCGATCTGACGCCATTATGTGTGACGCTAAGCCTACCATCGACTAGGTTTTGTTGACATGCTCAACGAAATGCGGTTTGGACGGCTTACGCCCGCGTCAATTCGTACTTTCCACGAACTTGCCCGGCCGATTTATGACGGTGATATCGAGGCTACCGAGCTCTTCCCGCGTCGGGATGATGTTGACCGGGCCAACATTCTTCGCATGGCAGCACTCCCGGGACGCGAAGAACATTTCCCTGCTCGTGATGCAGGAACGATCACCGATCCAGTCCAACGAGACAAGATGCTTCAAAACTTTATGGCTCCGAAGGAACTCGCTCTCAAGAAAGACGCACAAGTGATGCTGCTCAAGAATGTCGATGAGACGCTCGTCAATGGCACAGTCGGTCGTATCATTGGCTTCTACGATTCAACTGAGGTGGATGTAGGCGAAAAGGGCGAATTGATCCAGATATTCGCTCCGGGCGAGAAGAAGCAGCTCTCTACGGCGGCCAAGGCAAAGCAAAAAGAGCAAATCAGTCCGCTGAAAAAGTATCCCCTGGTAGAGTTCAGGGTTCCACGTGGGACACGCAAAATGGTGGTCATGCCTGATACGTTCAAAGTGGAACTTCCGAACGGAGAGGTGCAGGTCAGCAGGACGCAGCTGCCGTTGATTTTATCATGGGCGATGTCGATACACAAGAGCCAAGGTCAAACGTTGGATCGGGTCAAAGTGGACTGTGGGAGGATCTTTGAAAAAGGTGAGCCCCCTTTTGGTTCGTTGTCTGTTTGAGAAGCGACTGAAGGTTATTTTCAGGTCAGGCGTATGTGGCACTTTCTCGAGCAACATCCCTGGAGGGACTGCAGGTTCTTAACTTCGATCCTAAAAAGGTAATTTGATTGTCGTAGTCTATCTCGCTCAGCGCTCATTTGTATACTCTTTTCTAGGTGCTCGCGCACGAGAAGGTGGGAAAATGGAGTCAGACACTTGAGTGCATTACGCATGGGGAATCGTAGACATGTGGTATAGTTATTGATACCCAAGAATGCATATATGTATATGTTCTTTTAAGTAATTTATCTCTCCCATGATATTGCCCGCATAGGTCTACCAAGTTAGGGAGGGGCATAGAAAGAGGAGAAGGGAGGGATTGGATGGTGAGGTTGGATCCTTCAGGTGCGATAATATCAGTCGTTAATGGACGGTTGAAGCTGCACCAGTGTTTGGTCATCCTCTGAAGAGATCCCTCGCATCGTTCACTTCTGCAACAGGTCGCCAAAGTCCGAATCATGTTCACAAGCTAGTGATCAAAGCGGACACTAGGCCTAATTCTGATAACCGGACACTCTAAACAAGGGCTAATGAGCCAACGGTGTAGTATTCTAGCGGTGCTTACTTGAGCATGCGGTTGTGGTTCGAATCTCACTCGGGTCTACCCCTGGCTAGGGTTTCAAATACGGTGTCCTCCGTTTCATATCTTAAATTTTTCGTGTTTTCCTCTTTTTACACTGGCTTTATTATTGTCACTGCCGTCGTTTACTTTGCCCTATCTATCCAAATAAGCGCCGAACCAACAACAGCCACCAAAGAACTGGATGACGTAGCCCTCGTTCGCCACAACCACTATCTAGCCTTTAAGTTACCTCGTAAAACAATCCACACTCTGCCAACTATCTGAACATGATCAGAGGCTGGAAACAATCGCCACACAGGTTAAGTTACACACAAAATCATGTCACGTGTGATTTGAGTTTTTAGGTCAGCCGCTTGACGCGCTTTTATCGTGACATCACGATCTGTTCGTTCTACAAATACCCTGTTTCCTCTTGTTTCTAAACTGGACGCGGGGTAGATTCAGAGCGACCAGTGCAAGCAGGCGCTTGGGAATCATGGATCTGTGACCAATGCTGTGTTGGGGCACATTCAATAGCTCTATTCTTGGCACCGATATCTGTGTTGAACAACCACCTCCCCGACCGGACCGCGAACATGCAAGCGTTGAGGAACTGGCAGCATCGACGCAAAGCATCTTCGTCTCCTGGAGCCGATATTCCGGATGTGAATGGAAGCGTACTTGATACCACATTGATTAGCAAAGGATTTTTCGTAGACGAGGATAGGGTCAATTGCGTGGTTTTACTTCGTGAGTTGGTTATTCAATCGACGCTTGTCTTGGTAAAGAGAAGCTGTGCATTTCCTCATCACATTTCGTTTGATTGTAGAGAATGGCCAGAGTATTCTATATGGAACCAATAACGGTGTCTTTTTCCAGCGATTATGTGGCGATCTTACCGGTGCTCCGATCAAGGTGCTTTCTCTCAAAAAGGTTAACCACCTGGAGATTTTGAATCATCCCGAGCTGCTTGTTGTCTCAACCAGTACGTTAACACAATATATCGGTTTATCTGATTATCTGGATGGGACATTGTAGATGAATCCGTGCTTGTTTTCCCGTGTAAGCCAACAGAAGGCTTTGAGGCAATAACTCCAGACAAAGGCATTGATATTGGCAAGCCTGTTAGCTTGCTAAAAGCTGGAGAGTTTTTGGGCAGGGAAATGCTATGTCTTATCAAGTCTAGTCTAGGACGGACGTATGATCGACTCCTTGGGTCCCAGCTTCGGCTATCCACCCGTCTATCTCCGACGCTGAA
>JAYRCO010000375.1:0-28410 GCA_037042815.1 Ceratobasidium papillatum | reverse complement strand
GAACTCCGTCGTTACAGCTGAGTTTTGATCGACCATTGCAGATTCTGGTCGTCTATATCAATATATGCGCGTCTATTGCTATATGAATTAGTGTACAATGTAAAGCCCTACGGTCCAGAACGAATCTCATCTATGATCACTCGCCACCACCATCCTCCGTCACCTCTTGACCGCATATATGCAGTAAACCTTCAACATCGCACAGCACTCGGGGTGCCTCATCTCCTCAATCATTTCCTCAACCGACGTCTCGGCCTCTACTTCATCCATCCCTCCATCTACGAGTAAACCCGTCATATCCCTCGTAGACATAACACTCAAATGAGCGATAAACGGCATCATCCGTGCATCGAGTTTGAACGAACACACATGCCCGTCATGTGGATACGCAGGAAACGTCTTCATCGTCGAATAAATACTCTCAAACCCCTCTTCTCGTCCGTCCCAGAGATCCGAGTCTGGTGCGAGCCATCGAGGTAACCGCTCACACATATCTGGGTCCATTCCGAGCTTCGATATTTGTGCCCGTGCTCGGTCGAATAAATGGCATCCAATTGGGTTCGTTTCTCGTGCTGGAATATCGACGTTTTGAGGATCCCAGAGATGAGGATTAAAGTCGTTTATATGTAAAAGACCGCCTGGACGAAGGACTCGATATGCCTCACGAAGTAACGCTCGGTAGTCTTTCACCTGTGCCATATAATATATCCTCTGGTCAGCAAAACAGCATACAAGCGCCGTCCGAGACGGCCGAACCACAACCCTGCGTCGGTCAAGTCAATTAGCCCTGGTCGTAATCGAAGTAAAACTTTTGATTACTCCCACAGCTAATTTCTTTTTGCCATCAATGAATTACTTCATTCCCAACCACCTGGGCCATAGAAAGTGGGGAAACTCCAGGCAGGGTCGTTCCGGTCATACTCACCACCTCGAACACAACATTCAAAAAGACCACATCCTGCGACGCGTCTGGCAGAATCAATCCCTCGGTGAAATCGTATACTTCAAATGTGATGTTCGATCTCGGAGCGTGTGCGATAATTGGTGCGACGTCGACAGTGCGGAACTGGACGTGTGGAAATTCTTTGGCCATTTCTTGGATCCTGTTTCAAAGTCTAATAAGTTTTCTAGACTGCATTGACAAGCCCGCAGCAAGGAATCGATATTATGAAAATAGGCCATGGTAATACTACTACCCTGCTGATGCCGGGAGCAATACGCATGCTGGCCATTTCGATTGAACAACCGGGCGTGTAGCAAGGATACCGAGCCCGCTCGAAGACCAGCTCCTCGAGCAACGGCATCCCACAAATTCCGCCGGTGGCGTTCCACCTTCCAAACCTGAACCCAGAAGACTCACCAAGTGCCCGACCTCGTACCCAACTCCAACGCGCGCCTATGCCTCCCGCTGCTCAAGGGAGCCAACGCTTCCCTAACAGGGCCAACATAGTTGCCCCCGAAAACCCATTTGCTGACGAGGGAGCGTAAAATGTATCGTCGAATATTATCCGAGGGAAACCAACGAGCGACTCCGTCTATCGCGGGATGTTGTCGGCCGTTGTGAATTACGAAGTAACCTGTTGTTGGAACTTGGATAAGTCAAACTGAGAGGATGGGGGAGCGGAGGTGAGAAAAGGGGGATGGGAAAGGTGGCGCACCTGGCAAATCATCTGTATGAATGGTCATATCCGACGTCGAAGACTCGGTCGAGGACGTGAACAACGACTCGACGTCATCATCCGCGTCAGGCAGAACGTGATAGACCGTTCCGTCGGTGTTGGAATCATAGTACTCAAAGACGCCCATAATGCTACAAGCGAGAAATCAGATGCAAGAAGAACGTCTCCGCAGCACCCAAGCAAGAGCGGGAATCAGAAATAGAATCAAGGTCGTACGCTGGGCTTTATACCCCATGAGCGGGGATGATGGGCAGCACAACCAGGCACTCGGACCTCATGATGATCTGCACAAAGAGTGCGTATGTAGATCCCGAGACAAGGCTGAATAGGCATGCCAAAAAGCTCGGATACACCTGACTAAGCGATGTACACAAGATATAATGAACCCGTATATGGTATTTATATGTTGGGTATCTACATTTAATCTGCACACAAACAAGCAAGGAGGTTTACGTTAGGATTTACCGCGCGAGAGATGAGCACAAGGCTGATAAGATGTACTCGCCATTCTCGTCCACGTGAAATCAGACAACTGTCCCTGGCTGAGGCTCCAGCTCTTGTCCACGTCTCTTGGCCCGTTCCATCACCCCTGCGTCCTCGGGCCCATCCCAGAGCTCCTCGGTCCCCAACGTCCGATGGTGTGCGCGTTTCACTCGTTCGAGCTTCCATAACGAATACCATAACATTAACAGACCGCATATGACGGTGCAGGCACCAGTGACGGCAGCCGTGATGATCGCAGTGGTCGAGAACTTGCCGCCCTGTTGGCTAAAGACGTTGACGATTGTGGATATCTCGCCGGCAAGGCCGTGAAGTGCACCTGGTCTGTAAGGGGAAGATGAGTTCTGGCGCTCATGATGGGATGAACATGAAAGCTTACAGAAAGATGCGGTTCACGAGCCAAATAAAGTTGTTGTGCCATCTGTACCATAACCAGCACATCCCAGCCGCTCCGATCACACAACAAATGCCCGCGATCACGAGCAGCGGAACGTTCTTCACTTGACTCAGGATCCATTTCTCAGCGCCGGAACGCGACGGGTCGTCAAGGTCCAAACTCTGAATGGACGTAAACGTTCCAGGAAAGATGATAAAGCCCGCTAACAAGATCCATGTGAAAAATCTTCAAACGTCTTGTTAGCTTATCAATGGATGAATAGAAAATAGAGTGGGACATACGAGGCGAGCATGTTATGTACTTTCGGCACTGCATCGAGTTCGAGAAGCATTGTCATGTATCGGGTGTTAGCCGAGGGCCTGCGCTGAAGTGACCCGCCCGGCCGAACAAGTGGAGGTTTGTCCGACGCAGTGAGGTCCGAGCGGTGAGATTTAGGCGAATTGATTGTGTCGTCTTGTTGAGGCCATCGTAAGCTGGGCATTGTAATACCGTTTATAATTATTTAATGAGGGGATAATGTGCAATTAGGCGTGTAGAGTGGGTATACTGTGCGGGGCCGAGTGAGCATCCCTGCAAGACGGTATTTAAGTCTGCCCGAGTTCGTTATCGTGCTCCACAAGATGCCAAGCGAAACAAAGTGAGCAGCATGGCGCAATGAGAGATGATTTTAAAGGCACAGCAGTCAGCCCCGGTAGGAAATTACAGGAGTCGTATTTCGTCGTAGAGCAGATGCCGGTGGAGTAAGGAAGAGGCCTGATGTCATAACGTGATCGTCTAATTTTCGGATACAAGAACACTCCGGAGCACCAAACAAGTGGCGCGTGCCGACGCAAGCGAAACGAAAAAAAAATTGAGTAAAAGATTCTCACAAAGACAAAACGTATGACAAGACGGGCCGCTTGGACGTGAAGTTTACGACAATAGACTCCCACGCGCTAGCCACGCCCCAGGGCCGTCCAATCGCAGGCCGGGGCCTAGGTGATCGTCGTCCAAATAAGTCGAGTCAGGGCGCCGAGGCCACATTTCCAATGCTTACGTGTCACTATTTCAGACCCCTTTGACCTCTACGGCTCTTTTTCATCCCCCTCCTTCTCTCGCCTCGAGGCAACGGACCAAAACGCGTTTTGGCCTTTTTTTCGCTTTGGGTCTATAAAGGGGCTGGGTCGCGATCGTTTTACCATCCAAAACCCCCTCCCCCTCTTTTTTGTTTACGCGTCACCTTTTACCCCACGCTTTCCCCACGATCACGATGAGTCGTGTATACGAGATCCAGCGCTCGCCCGCAAAGAAGATGCGCCTCCCGCCCAAGGACTTGCCGCCCAGTATGGTCAAGAGCCAGCAGGGTGTACAGCCGTGGCAGATTACAGAGTACCGAAAGGTCTATTGTCTGGATCGGTTGCCTGATGGCCAGCTCCCCGATGCTGTAAGTGTCTGAAATCTGCGTACACATTCTACCTTTACTTATTGATTTTTGTCGTGTAGGTGATCCATATACACGTCGAGTGGGTCTGGCGTACTCGCAAACTCGGAAACCTGGAAAATCCGCCTCAGGTCTTGGTAAGCCCTCATCCTCCTTTGTTCTTTAAAATCGATTTTCTCATCTGCATACAGGCCGGAGATTACGTCTGGGTCCTCTCTGACGAACTTGGGTTCAATACTGTCGAACTGGGGGTCGTCAAAGAGATCGTACGTCCCCGCCGAGCCTTATCTTTTCCTTCACCTCTTATCTTTCTTCACTTCAAAGCTCCATCACCGAGACACACCAGAACAAACAATCGTGACCGAACTCCTTAAACACATTCCTTGTCCTCCTGCGCTCGCTTCAGACGACCCAACTACCTATACTCGCATCTACCCAACCAAGTACTCTCAGATATACGACCTCACCCAAGGTCAAATCCGCTGTGCAGGTTTCGAATCCTATCAACCCCAGCCTATAATTCGACACGTGAAGCGATCCAAGATGGAACTCGTCACCAACGTCAACTCGGGCGCGAGTTGGGTCGAAGTGATGTATATCCGAAAGGACTTGTGGGCCAAGCGGCTCAAGGGGCTCATGTGAACGAGAGTGCGTTTTTTGTTCTTTCAAGCCATGCCTATGAGGCATGTCTTCGTCTTCGTCCTGCTATGCTGTTTTCTTTGGGGAGTCAAGCGTTGGCTGTCATTCATAAAAAAACCACTGTATTTTTTGTCATTCACCTAGGGTCGCATGTATCTTTTATCATGAAAACATCAATTTATTCATAATTTTACCTGTTTATGGGTGTGATTAAGTTCGGGATCAACGCTTATTCAGTATAGCCGGCGCCCGGAGTCGATCATACGCTATATGCGGTTATATTGAAAGCTGGCGCCAGGCTTCCTACGGGTGCGCAGGTAGATTGAAATAAAGCAGGTGAGTGGGGGTATGGGGCATTTCAAGGTCTTTTCATCCCCCACTTTACCCCACCACCGTAACGGACATGGCAGACGCACCTACATCTATCTCCAAGATTGTTGTTCACCACCTCAACAACTCAAGGTCGCAAAGGATACTATGGCTTCTGGTACATTTTCTCTTCGTCGTCATATACATGTAGAACATAAGACTCACTCCGACCACAGGAAGAACTTCAAATCCCATACGAAATCAAGAAATACCAACGCACACCCGAGATGCTCGCCCCGCCTGAACTCAAGGCCATCCACCCGAGCGGAGTCTCACCTCTTATCACAGATGGGGACCTGGTTTTGGCAGAGTCGGGAGCTATTGTCGGTTAGTGTGCCTGTAGTTTCTCTAGCGGCTGGTGGTGCTCAATGTAATTGAACGGGCAGAGTACCTGATTGTCAAGTATGGCGCTGGAAAGTTCGTGCCCTCTGAGGCGGGGTACATCGACAACTTGTATTGTGGGTACATTTTTCCAGTGGTGGCAACATTTTAACTAACGCATGACGACCAGATACGCATTACTCTGAAGGCACACTTGCACCTCTACTCGTGAGCCAGCTGATCTACAACGTAATCCCTGCACGTTCTCCTCCCCCTGTCCGGCCCATCGTGCGTGAAGTGTTCGACTCGCTTCTGGCCCAGATGGTTGAACCAAGGCTTAAAGCCCACGGAGAGATGGTTGGCACTCTCACCTCACCTCCCTCTTCATCATTCCTGACTGTACGAACAGATTGAAGCTCACCTAGCCAAACAACCCGGCAAGTTTTTCGCAGGCGGGGATGAACCTACGTCAGCAGACTTTATGATGGCGTTCAGTCTCGAAGCAATGACGGCTCGCGTATCGGATGCGGTAGGTGAGAATATGAAGGCGTATGTGGAGCGTGTGCGTGGGCGGTGAGTTGTTATTTAATTTATTCATGTGATTCGGTATTGAATGCGCGTGTTCCGGTGGTTTCAGTCCAGCGTGGAAGCAAGTAAGTTTGGGTGGTGAAGAAATGAGCTCTCGGCTAATGCTTTGGTTTTATAGGGGTTGGAGAAAGGTGGTGAATTCAAGTTGGCCAAGTAACTCGCATGAATTTCTGTGCTGAATATAAGGACACACTATTTTGTATGATTTCTCGGCGAGCTTTTCCCGTCTGGGTCGAGACACGTGTGCCCAATTGATCGATCAATTTGATAACGGCTGCTGCCGCCGGGGGACTTTGGCAGGCCGTTCATATCGTACACGGCACTATCGCGATAGAGCATCATTTGTGTTCTGAATTTATAGCAAAAATGAGGTAGTGCAAGTACTGCATACACGCGACAATGTTACCCAACTTGTCTCCAAGTTGGGTACGACACCTGCCTTCAGTATACCACCCGCCGAGATCTTTTGGTCGAGCTCAAACTTTATTGAACAATCGTCTTACGTCAACTTAAACGCATATAGTTAGGTCATTCTTAGCTCAAGCTCGGAATCGAAGCGACCTTTCGGCCATCAATGTATGCCTCGTGTTCTGCACAGCACCTCGTAGATTATCGTGCAGGCCTACATAATATCGGTGCACAGAAGCGAACACCTCTTCATCCCCCCCGCCACTGACGTTAGACAGAAACTGTGGATCTGCACCAGGGCACATCCAGCTTGCGCAGGATGGGTGTCTTCGCCTATTATGATGTTGATACTGACGCCACAGTATATTACGTGGTACCCAGCCCAGAGTCGAATGAGGATGTATCAACGATCGAATCAGAATCAGAGAGTATGGTTTCTGGAGTAACAATTGAGTCAGATGATTTACCAGGTAAGTAGACTTCAAATCACGATATGAAGAGAATGAGCTAAGGGTGGCAGTACGTTACACCTAAAGGGTATTTTGTTGTGCATCATGGACGCCAGCAGCCCGCGGACGAGAATCTTGCTCGCTTCTTTCCGGCCGACAATGTCCGGCGGTATGTTCTCCGATACCTCGTAGCTAAATCCATATTTGGTGGCGATTATGTTGGACCCGTTCGCGAGATGCTTACCTTGATCGAAGGAAGACAGCGATACGCGGTTGAACTAGGAACAAGAACTGGAACATGGTGGGTTCAGTCTACGACGCTTCGATAACGTATCTCTTAGTTGGCCGCCACACAGGATGCAATCAATGGCTACCGAATTTCCACATGTTCAGTTCCGAAGTTTGGACGTTGTACCTATGATCCCGCATGCTCCACGGCCGAACGTGATATTCGAAGTATATGACTTTACACAAGATTTGCTACTCGACGACGACTCGCAGGATGTCGTGTTCCTAAACGGCGTCATGGAGATGGTAGGCCCTATTTTAGCCCTGGTTGGATATATGCTGAGCACATGTTAATATATGCTATCCTATATAGGTTAAAGACTATCCTGCCTTACTACGCGAAGTGCATCGTGTACTTCGTTCGGGTGGGCTCCTCCACGTCAACGACTACTGTCCATGCGTGTGGGACTCAGAAGACCCTTCGATACCCGCTCGCCGTACGAACCCCGCCAGTTGTCATCTCGTAGATTTTGTCCGAGAGCAAGCGTCCGCGATGGGGATCGAATCGGATGCTTGGATTAAGCTTCCCGAGTGGCTTGCGCCTGAATCAAGTGTGTGGAATAATGGGACAAATGAACGAGCAGGGTTCGAGTTGATTGAGTCGGTTGTGCGAACTTATCCCTCCTATCCACACGATGGGTTTCCTTGCATGTCTCAAGTCGACCCTCGGATTATACCATTTGTGAGATATTTGACCGTGGCCTCGACTCGAGATATGTTTGGCGTATTGAGGGATAGAGGGGTTAGCAATGAGGAAGCTGAAAGACTTATTGAGGAGATGCTTGAGGAGCTGAAACAGCCCAACAAATGTGCACATCTTAAATTGTACTGCGTATACGCAATAAAACGATAAAATAGCATATTATGTTAGGCGAGCGTCTACTTGCTAGTACAACAGGGTGGATAGGGTGGTATCAAGAAGTATAGAATGACCCAGTGAATAGACCTACCTTAACGAAAGCCTGAGCTATGAGAAGAGAGTTACTTTGTTTCAGAAATAGTTGTGTAAACGTTTTCTTAACTCACTCAGCTCCGGTGGGTAGTAAGCAAAATAAAATACTAGACCTGGCTACCTGTAGTGTCAGTAGTTGACCATTACAAGCATGAAGGCACTGGCGAGAAGAGCTGGCGATCATCTACTTTAGATTAGTGTATAATCTGAACACGATTGCAAGCGGACAATGCCATGCCGATATCATCTTTGAATACAAACCTTGTAGCGAGGGGTTACTCGAAGCTTGGTATTCGCATCATAGGCAATGGCCCAGGCGTATTCCGTCATGTGAAACATCGAGCGAGAAGTTGGCTTAATCGGTTCTAAGCATACTTAAAAGCAATATGGAGGTCGGGCGATCTCCGAAGCTAATACCTCCTGTGCTGAAACTGTGGCGCAGTGTATAGCTTTGATGCTGTTCCAGAACCTCAGTATTTTATCATGCGGTGTCTTAGATATACTAGTGGCACCTTGATCTAATAGCCTCATTGCAACTATTCGTAACAGCTCAAGCCCTTTCGCCCAGCGCCTCAGCCAGGAATTGTCGAAGGGTCCTCAAAGCATGTGAGATGTGCCGTAATTGATCAAGCACCAAACATCATCATGATCGCCAGGCAACCAACCGTTTTTGATCGGCTATTCTGAGAAGGTACGTTCAAGTGATCACACGATCGACAGCTTGGCACTAACCATAACTCTCCCATATTGCTATCCAGTGCCTCGTGTCTGAGACGGCGTATCGCGCTAAACCCGTGATCCTCTCCTGCACTTGGGTACATATACCCACAGGTCAGCTTGCCAGACCTGCCCCCTCCTAGTTTCTTGTTCATTGATCAGCAATTATCTTCTCTTATTCCGGCCAAACGAAGTTTAAATCATGGCGATCTATGCGTATTATGATCCTGACACGGACGCCAGAGTGTACCATGTTATACCGAGTCCGGATTCCAGTCCTTCCGAATTCACATCTGGCTCAGAAACGGATTCGGCCGCATCGGGTGCCACAATCGAATCGGATGACTTGCCGGGTAGGTTTTCGCCAAGAATACAAATAAACCTCGGCACTCAATTAGGTATCTATTGTTTGACCAGGTTATTTTGTAGTGCATCACGGACGCCCACAGCCAGCCACCGAGAATGCTGCGAAATGGTTTCCTTCTGATAATATAAGGCGCTACATATTACAATACCTAATAAGCAAGTGGGTAATCGGGGGCGATTACATTGGCCCAGTACAAGGTACGCTCGCGCCAACACCAGAGCGGCAAAGGCAAGCTCTTGAACTAGGGACAAGAACTGGAACTTGGTAAGTGGAACCGTATTAGGATGTATTGAGCAATCTTATCATAAGGAAATTCTGGTTATCAGGATCCAGGTTATGGCCACAGAGTTTCCTCATGTCCAATTCCGCACCTTGGACGTTATCCCAATGGTTGCGCATACACCACGCTCCAATGTGGTTTTCGAGGTCTATGACTTCACAGCTGGCCTAATGATCGCGAATGAGTCACAAGACATTGTGTTTCTGAATGTCGTTCTCGAAATGGTGAGATTTAGGTTAAAAAACTTGCGAGCTGTAAGTGATAGCATGTATGCAGGTTAGGGACTATCGTACTTTACTTCGTGAGGTGCATCGCGTTCTCAGGCCTGGAGGACTCATATATGTCAACGACTTCAACCCACATATATGGGACCCAGAAGACATATCCAGACCGGCTCAGCGAAATCCTATGGGCTGTCGCATGTCGGATATCGCCAGAGCATACCTTGTAAACGTTGGAATTGATCCAGACACATGCGATAAGCTACCGGAATGGCTCACTCCTGAATCAGATCTTTGGGATCAGTGCAGCGAGCCGAAGGGGTTTGAACAAATTCGGTCAATTATTAAGACTTATCCTTCGCATCCTCACCCGGGGTTTCCTTGCATGCAGCATGTTGACGCACGCATCACACCATTTTTGGCACATTTGACTGTTATGTCTACGCGGGATATGTTTGGTTTGTTAAAGGACGGAGGAATGGGAGACGAGGAATCTGGAAAGCTAATCGAGGATACTGTTCAGGAGTTGAGAAACCACGAAAGCTGCTCGTTGCTGAAATTGTACTGTGTGTATGCGGTAAAGAGGTGATCAACCCAGATAAATATACTTTGCTAACGACTCTTGACATTGAGTTATGGTGTACTTTTCATACGCATTTTCTGGGGTTCTTGAACGAAGCACCAAAGATAGTGAGCTTGAAACATCTCGACATGCACCAACTAGCCTTTTGAGTGGACATATATTACCGGTAGGTTATTATTGTAAGCTCTTGTACTTCCAAAATAGGCTCGAGACGATATTACATGTTTGTAAACGGGCAAGATATCGAAAGCAGGGTGTGGCTTAGCATGATAAAATTTGAAGAATTCATGTGCATAAAAAACAATTGCGAGGCAGCAGCGGAATAGGCTCCAGACGGCAATGAGTCTGAAAGGTGGTCCAGTTATATATGGAGCATGTGATTTCGACATAAATCCACAATTAAAGCTACAGCGGTGGAGGTAGTGCTGGCGGAGGGGGAGGAGGTGGGGGAGGTTGAGCATCGGGCTGGGGCTGCTGAGGATGCTGTGGGGGAGGAGGTGGAGCCTGAGCCTGAGCCTGCGCTTGTGGCCGAGGGGCACAGTCATGCTGTGAGGAGAAGATGTTATCCTTGGTGCATACTGGAACCGGGGGAAGAGGTGCAACGAAACGTACACTGAACCGTTGTGCGTGGTTTATGTTATGACGTTGCGTCCGACAGTCCCGTCCGTACCTGATTTGATGCAACTGAGACATCAATTCTCAATAAAAATGCCTTTAATAACTTACCAGCATTTTGGCAAGTTTGTGATATCAGCTGATAGCGAATGAGCCAGACATTTCGGACCACAGCTTAAAATCTCACCTGGGAGCGCTCCGGCCTCTTTCTTCCCAGTCCACCATTCCTCAATTTTGTCTGTTGCCACACCTTCAACGCATCGTTTGCAGTAAAAAGGCCCAACAATTTCTGCGGCATGTCCTGCAGATCTCATTAGCTCAACTACAACAGAGTTGACCCCATTGTTGGCCGTGATCACTGCAATGAACCGGTCTCGTTCAATCGGGTTGCCCTCAAAATGGTGGTATCTCCCAGTGATATGATGCCAGAGTCTCTCTCCAGTAATATCACGACCTGCCTCTGTTGGGCTATTAGTAAAGCTCGTATTGGAGTAAACGAGTCTCGGTGACTCACCGTCAAAGGATCGTAGACTTAGCCATTGATCGTTCCAATGTTGCGGACATTGTTGTGGATCAAAAATCATGCAGGTTGCACGAGAGCAAAGGCGACAAATAGACTCAATGCTTCTTGGCCATTCTCGAGGAATATAGCTTGTGCAAGCGTGGCATGTAATATGGTTCTCGCACGCTCGGTTTATGTCTGCAATTTCTTGGTCTTGACTACGAAAACCATCAAGCAGGTTATCATGAAACGATAGCTTGACTCACAAAACTAGGCCAGCTCCTGGGAGATTGTGCAAACCATCCGCAAACCCGATACGTTCTTGGCCACGTGCTGGAGCTATCACCTCTCGACGTCCGTTGAAATAGTCCTCCTTCTCCGTCCGCTTAGCCGCTTCCGTGGGCTCTGGGATTGGGTGTGGACACGTATAGCCTGAGGGATGGCCTGGTTGGCACGCTGGGCAAGGGAAAACAAGTCTACCGCCAGGCATTGCAGGTTCTTCGTCGTCTTCGTCTTCGTCTTCCTCATCTGCTTCGTCAAAATCCTCGCCTTGCTCGTCGTCATCATCATTTTGATATCCAATGTTTGCGCCTGGAGGGGGAGGAGCTACGCCAAACGGGTACAGCTCAGCTCGGTTGTTGTTTTGTGCATTTTCATCTGATCCTTTCGCGCGCTTGCGAGGCGGCCGCTTATTATCGTAGTGATTGATAATGGCCTGAAGCTGAAAAGAGTGCCGACCCGAGGTAGCTTGAACCTTGCAAAGAGGACAAGTGTTATTTCTGCACGATCCGTAAATATCAGTACAGGAACTAACGGTAGAGAGCGTATTCTAGTCTTACTGTTTCCACCAACCGGCTAGGCACTCTTTGTCGAATGTATGAAGACAAGGTATCACCGAGTATGGGGACTCAAGAACACCTAGACAAATACCTACAAAATATGTGCCACAGGCACAATCAGCATATTGCCAAGCGGATATAGGCTTAAGAAAGAGGTACCACATGAGATCTCCTCATCAATGGAAAAAGTAGATATTTGCGACTCGTCTCCAACGCTGAGAGATTTGATTTAAGTGTACAAACTATATATTATGACTACCCTTTACTCACTGTTCTTGACTTTCGGCCTGAAGCGACTCGCTTCGCGTACGTTTCAGAGCATTCGAGCTACTTTCTATCTGGTCGTCGTCGCTCATATGGCAATCCAACAGCGAGTCTAGCCCAAATGGGGATATCTTCTTCAACGAAACCAAAATATTAGCAAAACAAATCGTCGTGAATTCAGTTTGGTGGTCGTGATCAGAACTGAACCGGGCAGAATCGCCGAGTTGACGTTTGTTTGGAGTACCAGCGTCTATTCAGCCCGTTTGAATGATCTGCGTTCGGATCCGTCGGAGGGTGGTCGGGTCAAATTACTTGTGGCTTTGAGCAACAAGTCACTCTTGTAAATGCATATATGAGGCCCTGTTAGAACCACCAGCCTAAAGACAGCTCGTAGCCTCAGGTTTCTCAACGGTCTCGTGGGTTGTATGACTGCCGTCACAAATGCGGGAAAATTCAAACCTAGACTCGCCGTCACTAGAGGTACTACAATCGCGCGCTTGCCATTAGCAGTAATATACCGGCTGCATTATTATTAGCGGCATATATAGGATCGAGGAGCCTAGTGTGTTAGAACTCTCCTAATATCCAAAACTATTGCGTTGATCAACAGTTTTATGCAACGGATCACAACATGATGGCTTCACGCCACAACACCTAGTCTAATATCCGAAACCTGGCATACAACCTCTTCAGCTCGTAGGTGCCGAAACAGAAGGGCACCCCACCAAGCTCGACTTGATGGTCCAAGTTTGGTTCTGTTGACGTGATAATTGATCGTCGTTAACGCGCTTCCAACACTGCATTCCTCTTTCGGGGGCCAACCACCACCGCCACGCTAAGGTTAGTTCAATCCTCCTTTGTCGATCTTGCCTGTCAAACCATTAATATAATATTACTCTATTAGATGGGCTGCATACCCAGTAAACCACCACCAGAGCCCGCCTCATCCTCGACTAAAGCCGCACCCGCCCAAGAACGACCTCAGACTCCACCCAGACATACCCATCATATCCCAGAGGTCACTGTGCACGAAGCTACTCCGCAACAGTCTCGAACGAGTGTGGATAAACTCAACCAGGCAGCCCAAGAAGGGAAAAGGCACGCAAAGGATGGCGAATCTGGTGCCGTAGCTGTTGGATCCGGCGGAGGAACTGGCGGTGGACCTGCTGCGGCTGCAGTGGCAACTTCTGGAGGAGCGGGAGGAGACGCTGGAGGCGGTGGAGGCGGAGGTGACGGCGGAGGAGGCGAGTAGTGTTATTTTTTTCGCCTTCATTTCACCGGCCCCACGGTTTCGGGATGGAACACGTTATTCTATGTTGGGATCAGACGTTGGTTCAGATACTCGTTGTTGTGTGTAATACCCCTTGTTGTAGTTTTCGTTGTGCTGTCTCATGTGGACCAGGACATTCATAATTGTAGCGGGTATTGGGTGGAATTGGTTGTTCGTGATATACCATGATACAAGAAGTATGAGAACAGGAAAAAAAATCCAATACGATACATTAATCCAAACAAATTCGAGCTGATGGCTTGAGCGTGGAGAGAAAGAGAAAGTGGGAAAGGGATAGAAGCGGGTGGAAGATTGAATGAGGTGTGATTACATCTCCATCGGGACACTCTCAGTTCGCTTGATATCCTCCAACTCCTGGATCACCTCTTGGATCGTCGGCCTTTGAGGACCTTCATGGGCCCAGCACTTCACCAGCAAAGCCCACAAACGATCTGGTAGGGCGATGCCGTCCCTCTCGTTCTTGTCTCCAGGTTTGCTCCCAACCAGGTTCGAACCGTTCATCCCAGGCCGGGGGCGTTCAGGTACTCGCCCTCTCGCAACCTCCATCACAACGCTACCTGGCATCTTGATTTTCGCGTAAGGGACCCGGTCGCTATATAGCTCCAGCGCAGTCATAGCCCAGCTATAGGTATCGCTCTTGAGCGTCATTTGACCACCGTCCTCGTGGAGTTCAGGAGCCATCCAGCGGTAGCAGCCGTTAGCCCCGGTCGACTGGGTAAAGGGAACTGCGGTGAGATCTTCGAGGGCTTTCGAGAGACCAAAGTCGGCGAGGAGCTGGAGCAGGGAGGTCAGAAAAGAATAGAGAAGGGACAGCAAAGTAAACATACAGCTCCACCGCCGTCTCCAATTAGAACGTTAGATCCTTGTAGAGAGCCGTGCGCAATAGGTGGGTTTTGAGAATGAAGGTATCGGAGGCCGTAGGCGATTTCGAGGATCTATATCGACGTGAGTACAGTGATAAGATTTATAGAATTGGATACGCACAAGTTTAAGTCGGTTGGCGTTGGGGTTCTTTTTGAGGTATTTTGGAGCATCTCCGTTTTCACACCAAGGGCTAACAAGGTAGCTGATGTGGGTTGGATGAGCTTAAGTGCGCAAAATTGCACCAGAAAGCGAGGCTTACAAAGAGTTTCCACCAGAAAATGTAGCGACACCGTAGAACCTCAGAATATACCTGCTCTTCATTCGGTGCCAAATGCTGACTTGTCGATGGAACCTCTGTGTCCCACAACAGTCAGCGATCGGCCCCTCTTGATCAATCGAGAAATCGACTGACCTTGACGTTGTTATCAGAAGCCTTAGAACTCCTCAACACTTTCACCGCGACCTTTTCCTCTCCCAACCATAGACCCTCGTAGACATCGTAGATTGTGCTACCGGCAATAGCCGCCGTACCAACAAGCTTGCACTCATTTCCTTCTAGAAAGGCGATCGGGGGAAGTACATCTGACATGTGTTGCATATTCAAAAGGCCACGAGAAATGGTTGTATGGGATGTTGACCCGGCTGGATGTGATCGGAGTTCCTATTCATTGGAGGTGAGCGTCTGAAAGAAAGTAGGCTAGTGGAACTTACAAGTTGGAACGTCTTCATGATCTCCGTAAACTTGTCGACGTTGATCATCAAGAGGCCTAAATCTTCCTTGAGGCGGTCCTGGTTATCGAGCATAGTGATCATCATTTCTTTCATCTCCAGATAATCGGCTTCTCGTGCTGCGTCCATCTGTTGGTTGAGATTATAGATTTGTAGTTGGGTTGCAATCTTAGAAGAGCAAAGCATTGTGAGTAGGAGTGTGAGTGACAACCACGAAGTGGAAAGGTTTTTATACCTGAAAGTTGGTGCAACACTGGTCCAGTTGATTCATGTTGCGGTCAATTTCCACTGCAATCTCGTCGTTCTTGACAAAGCTCTTAACAACACTCCAATCAGACCACTTGTTCATGGAAGAATGAATCCCTTTGATGGTCCTAGAGCGGTGGCCACCAGTGAGTTCAGCCGGCACAATGGGTGGTAAGACAATGACATACGTGATAAAGTCCTCAACGGTCGAGTTAAGAACTGTGGTTTCTAGGCCAGTAGCGTTGTCTCGAATTGTGATAAAGATGTAGACGCAGCGCGCACGTATAACCTTGCATCGCTCCCTATATGAATGAGGGCAGCGTCAGTGGGTGATCGGCAAGTGCATGCTATTGTGAGTCACAAACACAGCCCGATAGAAAGGGAAAGGAAGTAAATTGCTCCCGCCACCGAAGGGCGGAAGCAAAAGGGAAGGGTGAATGGCAGAACAATACAAGAAAGGAAATAATAGGCTCTGAAACTGACTTGTTTGCTTTCACTTGCTCGACCTGATTCCATAGGTGCTCAAGGACGATGCAGGCGGCAGGCAGTGCCGGAATCATTCCACATGAGCTCGACAGCTCAAGGAAGCTAAATCCGCCCTTGATAATCAGGTCCAACGTGATCATGACTCCAGGCTACACTGTTCAGAGCGAATGTGTCAGGCAGAGGGGCAGGGAGGTCCAAGTGCTCTAGCTGTGCGCGCAGGCGGAGATATATGCGAAAGTCAGACCCAAGGCTGTGTTCAAACGTCGAATAGAAAAATGTGAAGTGTGACGGAGCGTGGCAGCGTGCAAGCCGCGTGTTGGAAAACCGCGTCTGGTCAATCCAGTGCACTTGGAAAAAACGCTTGAGCCACGGTGATCTTTTGTCAGGCGGCAGAGGGTGGCAAAGAGACGCCCACTCGCGTCAGCTCACGTGGTCTTGGTGCTTACGTGCAAGGCAACCCCGTTTGGATAACCGGAGCCTCGGACCGGGCCGTGCTCAACTTCCACTTATGGCCTCATCTCCGGTCTGAATTGAACTCGTTGAATTGCGCTCCGAACGTCTTGGCTATAAAAGACGCGATGGCTAGTGATTTTGTTTAGATTGCGTTATGCCTGGTCCTGCTGGATTCACACAGAACAAATTTTTGACTCGGGAGGATGTCCAAAGAGCTGCCGTAGCCGGTACGTGTACTATGTCCTGCATACCTTAGCCAGCTCTCATCGTATATCTACCTCAGTACTTGACCCACTCGCAGCCCATACGTCTCCTGGCGGCGCACGCATCGTCCTTGGACACACGGGCACTCATTTTGACGAGACCGCGGCCCAATTGGAAGGATTTTCTCGACCGCTCTGGGCTCTTGCCAGTCTTCTTGCTGGCGCCAAAGATCATGGTCCGTTGAAACTGAATGTTATTCGTTTACTGCCTAAACCCTTCGGTAGATGTTTCTCATTTGACACCTTCCCCCGTCGAACTTGCCAAACGCTGGGCGCGAGGTTTGGCATCTGGAACAGATCCAGAAGGCCCCGAGTTCTGGGGCACTACTCGCGGAAAAGATCAACGGATGGTCGAGATGAGCGCAATGGGTTTTACGCTAGCCGTTGCGAGAGAGTCTGTTTGGGATGTGAGTGATTGGAGGATCCGGCGAACCATCGTAATGATACTGACACATGTATTACAGCCTCTCTCTGAGAAAGAAAGAGCAGACCTGGCGAACTGGCTAGGGGCGATCAATAACAAGGAAATGCCAGATAGTGAGGCTGTCATCGGTTGCCGATCCATTTATTAATTTGATTTTCTACAGCAAACTGGCTCTGGTTTCGGGTCTTTGCCAACCTTGGACTACGCAGCGTTGGTTCTGACCAGTATTCCGAAGCTCAGATGATTAAAGATCTTGATCACCTGGATACGTTTCAACTGGAAAATCTCGGAGAGGAGCCAAAAGTTGGAAGCGAGAGTGGTTGGTACCAGGCGTGCGAGCAGTATTGCTGAGTCTGAACATCGTGCTGTAGAACTTCTCTCCGCCACAGGCCTATCGTCTCCTCGCTCCCGCGGTTGGTCACGCGATGGCCCAGAAGGAGTCCGGCAACTGGACTACTACTCTTCTTCGTTTGCGATCCAGTTTGCACAGCTGGTATATTCTCGTCTAGCCAATGAGTACGATCCGGAACGATGCGAAAAGTACCGCGTGCGTGCAAGGGAGTTTGCAAGAGACTTTGTTGGCTATTTCGACGACACAGGTAAGCATTCTGTATGTTTTGAATTGTAGCTCTAGTTATAACCTTACGCGTATTAGGCCGCGCAATTCCGTTCGGTCGGTCAATGATCTACCGCGCCGCTTCTGCCTCCTTCTGGCCTGCTCTTGCATACGCCAATGTCGCTCCGCCAGCTCCCCTTACCTGGGGTCACATCAAAGGAATGTACCTCCGCAACCTACGCTCATGGGCATCCCTGGGCGATGCGATTTGGTCTGATACCGGCTTCCTCACAATTGGATACGCATATCCTAATATGTACATGTCGGAAAACTACAACTCTCCCGGAAGCCCCTACTGGTTCTGCAAAATATTTGTCGGGGCTGCTGTCTCAGCGGACCATCCACTTTGGACCGAGAAGGAGCTGCCCCATCCTGGTGTTGGGGTTGGCAAGACTGTAGCATTAGATCATCCCGGTCACATCCTCAGCACAATGGGCGGACATACTTTCCTGCTATCTTCCGGACAGGCTTGTCATTATCCACTCAAACACACCTCCGAAAAGTATGGTAAACTTGCCTATTCCTCCGCATTCGGTTTTAGCGTTCCAACTGGCGCATACACCCTCGAACAACACGCTCTTGATTCAACACTCGGTCTCTCGGATGACGGAGGTGACCGATGGCGCGTGCGTAGGCTGGCTCTCGATGCTCGAATTGAGCGAGACGGAAAAGGAGGAGTGTGGTTAAGGAGTTTGTGGGAGCCTTGGATGGGCGTGAGCGTTGAGACGTGGCTTGTCCCACCTGCCGAGGACGCGCCATGCTGGTATCTGCGGGTTCATAGAATTAAGGGCGCTGCTGGGAGAGGTTTGATTGGTGCGGATGGTGGGTGGGCGATCTACGACCGTGGACCGGATGGCCGAGCTATCGCCGGTTCACCTTCACGTATCGAACAAGGTTCTGAGGCGAGAGCTGTTAGCTCAGCTGGTGCGGTCGGGATTGTTGCTCTCGAGTCTAATCCGACACGGACCGGACGAGTGGTTGACGCAGATTCGAACTCGAGCGTGATGTTTTCCCGGAGTGTGATTCCGACGTTGACCGGGAGCATCGAAGGAAACGATGTGTGGTATGTGACCGGAGTTTTTGGCATCCCGGATCAAGGCGGGTTTTGTAAAACTGGGGAAGGCAAAGGGCCGAGAGATGGTTGGGAAAAGGAGTGGGAGAAGCGACCAGTCGTTCCAGAGGGGATTATGCGAGAGATGCGAAAATAAAGGAATTTGACGGCTGTGGTGATAGGCGTGTGGACTGTATCTACGGCAAACCTCTGAAACATGGTGTAATCCGTATAAAATGTGGATTAATGCGCAAATACGATTCCGGGTGGACTTTTGTGAAGCCACCAAGGAACATGCTGTGTTTGATCCAAGCGTATTTGACTCGCCTGTCAAGGGTTGAGTATATCAACAGGCTTTCAAATTTGCCTCTATCTTTTCGCGCTGTAATTGCTAAGATAGTCACCTTAACCACATTATTGACTCCTAGATACTTCACAGAGATATCAGACGTAGACTCTCCAATCCAGGCTCGATTTAAGACCCAGCGAATTGTTACGTGACTTCAGTGCTATTCCAGTATGATTCCACACCCTGTCAGGTTCAATGCAACGCAAGATAAGCCTGAGAGATAATTTTTGGATTTGTGCTAGCGTTTTGGGTGGTTGATTGCACAACATTGATAGAGTGTGTGTGTGGAGGCTGACTGAGTACTTGGAAATAAGCACATTGGCAAACATGAGTCGGCACTGTTAAACAAATGTTGGAACGTGAAAGACTCGTCCTTGCAGTGCAATTCAGCCTAAACATTTCAACTTATCTAAATGTTATTCTATTTCATCCTTTTCATCCGTAACATCATGTACGAATATCAATACACAGTGGTCGGGGATTCTGCGTGGAGTTGTACGACATTTCTTTTATACGGTCCGTAGAGGTGCGGTGGAAAATGAACTATACGGCTCCCGCAATGTCCCGTATCAGGTACCGTCGACGAGGCTGTGTTTGATGCCGCCGGTTCCACCGACTTGCCGCGGCGACCCCAGACAGCAAGACTTTACATAACTCGGCTCGGCTTGGCTCTGCACCTTTGTTAGCATACATCCAAAGTCGTGAATGAGCTGGTGTAGAATGAGAACTATGAAGGTCGACCGTCCTGTACGCTGTTGATCCCCTAGACTGAGGAAATGTCGTTGATTTATGTGACAATGGGTTGATCAGAACGGTAGGATACACGTGACTCACCGTTTCTTCTCTCACCCCTCATTAGCCACAGGAGCAGATCTCATATTGCTGAAGAGATCATCCCTGGAGCGAACGCCATGCTGCCGTGGATCGGTGCACCGCACGACGAATCGGCGCACTTTGCTATGGATAGACTGCCGAAGCGAGCCGGGCTGCTGACTTGTGCTCGCTTGGTCACGGGAAATCGTCGCGAACTTGGCCGGGTCGGCTGATTGTTCTCTGAGCGCGTCACTATATGTAATCCTCATGAAATCGCAGCCTTCTTTTTCTGCGTTGCTTTCTCTCCTCTCTCGTGCGTTGCTCTCTACCGTCCCGCTCGTTCTGTCCCTCTAACTCGACCCACTCTCCTTCTAGATGTCTCGTTCGGTATTGCTCGCTTCGGCTGTTCTGGCTGTCGGCATGCATTGTCTCCCGCGCTCTGATACAGCACACAACCCAAACCATCCGCTTAAGCCGTTGCTGGCACGCGCTGTTACTGCCGATGCAACCAAGCTCGATGGTAAAACCTTTGACTTTGTGATTGTTGGGTATGTCTTGCGTTTAATATCTTCCATATCCGGAGTGGCACTTACGCTCACCTCAGCGGCGGAACAGCCGGCCTAGCTATGGCTGCACGTCTCTCAGGTCAGTCTTACGCTGCTCGCGTTTTTCAGCCTCACGACTGACCGCGCCACTATCTCGTTTCAGAATATAGCAATACTACAGTCGCCGTAATAGAAGCCGGCGGGGACGGTTCTGCCCATGCGGACAATATCAACATCCCAGGCTACTCATATCTTCACGGCCTTACTGGATCGGATGCCGACTGGTCATATACGATCACAAACCAGACGAGTGCTGGTAATCGTGCGACAAAGTGGCCAAGGGGCAAAGTTCTTGGCGGTAGCGGGGTGCGTATCCATCACATGTATATAGGTTTACTCACCAACACGTTATGCAGAGCATTAACGGAATGTTTTGGGGTATCGGTGCCCAGCGAGACTGGGATACTTGGCCGACCCTCTTCCCCACTACCAGTGCTTCCTACAATACCTCTACTCTCCCTAACGGAACCCCTGCAGGATTTCAATGGTCCTGGTCCACTATCAAACCTTACCACAAGAAATCCGAAACCTTCACAGCTCCCCCCTCAGATCAACAGACTCAATTTGGAATGACGATACAACAAGACGCACACGGCTACAGTGGACCGATCCAAACAACCATCAGTCAAGACATCTACGATCCGATTGCTAACTGGGTCCCTACACTCGTTGCGGCGGGGATGAAGAAGGGCGACTTACAGGCTGGAGATACACACGTTGTGGGAATCACTCCGAGCACAATCAATGCGAAGAATTTCACCAGGAGTAATAGTATGGCTGGGTACATCAACCCGCTCCCGCCTAGGAGTAACCTGGTGATCTTGACGGGGATGCAAGCAACGACGTTGACTTGGGGTACGAGTGGAAGTCAGGGAGCAGTTGCAACGGGCGTATCATTTGCGGCTGCAACTGGGGCTCAGACGTATACGGTCAAGGCTGGCAAGGAAGTTATTCTATGGTACGTATTTTTGTGCAATTGAATCGGAGCGGAGTATTTACTCAATTAACCACAGTGGTGGGACGGTGGGATCGTCTCAATTGTAGGGCTGGCCCATCCTTGCCGTATTCTGTTCTGACGAGATTTCACTTCATAGATTGCAGTTGTCTGGTGTCGGGCCCAAAGCACTGATGGACACGGTTGGTGTCAAATCCGTGGTTGATCTACCGGGAGTTGGCCAGAACCTGCAAGATCATGGTTCGTCCTTGTTCCTCTTAACTCTAGTGACGAGGTTCTAACCTATGAATCTGTAGGTGCAACCTCCATGTCTTTCGCTGTTGACGGCGCGACTTGGTGGGACCTGATGATCAACGATACCCTTCAAGATGAGCAATTGACCCAATGGCGGGACGATGCGACTGGGTTATGGACCTACATTAACGAAGCTGTCGGTATGTAACACGTCGTCTTAGCACTGAATTCCTGCTTAACTCGAATATCATATAGCCTACCCGAGTATCCAAGACCTGATGCCCACAACCTACACAACTTGGCTCTCCACCCTGTCTACCCAAATTTCTTCGGCACTATCTGCACTCTCTACTTCACAATCTCTCGACGCTACAGTGCTGAAGGGTATCACAGCGCAATTCGCTGCTCAGCTCGATTTGCTTCAGAACGGTGTCGGTCAGGTAGAGATAATCATGACTATGCTCAGCGGTGCTGGGAATGCAGGCATTCAAGTTGCACAGCAGCATGCGTGGAGTCGCGGGGAAATTGTTATCACAACTAAGGATGCCTTTACGTATCCGACTATCAATCCTGTGAGTGAAACAGATTTGGGACCGCATCCGTCGGCTAATCGAACTCGTGTCATTTAGAATTACTTGTCTAACGGATGGGATGGTGAGTGAAATTTGCTTTGCATAGCGCGGTCGGGGACTAACTGGGCTGCGGTCAATAGTCGACATCATGAATGCTGGGATGAAGTTTTTGAGGAAGGTTGGATCGACTGCTCCGATGAGCTCGTACTTCAAGAGCGAAAATGCAGGAACGGTACGTAGTTAAGCATAACATAATGAATCGTACTAACGCCTTATGCATCCCTTTCAGAGCTCGGCTACCACTGATGCGGCAATTAATACCTACGTGGCCAACAACATTGCAACCGAGTATCACCCCATCGGCACTTGTTCTATGCTTCCGCGTGATATGGGTGGAGTGGTCGACACTACTTTACGCGTCTATGGCACCGCTAATGTGCGTGTTATCGATGTGAGCGTTATGCCGATCCACGTCACAGCGCATACAATGGGTCCAGCATACACGATTGCGGAGTACGGCGCGGATATTGTCAAGATGGCGTATTGGCCCGTTCCTGCTCCTGCAACAACCACGAGTAGCAGTGCCGAAGGTGGTGCAACTGAGGGAGCTGGGGGCACCACGGAAGCAAGTGCTACGACCAGCGGCCTCAGTCAGAATGTCAGGACGATTGTGATCGCGACCACGGTCGCTGTGGGTGGCGCTATTATACTTTTGGTGTGTACTTCTCTGCGTTTTTGGGAATCGTTTTATTAACATCGCTGTAGGCCTTGTTAATTTGGGCGCGTAGGAGACGTGATGCCCAAAAGACAGGCGCTGTTGGAGCAGGTTCGATGAAAGGTGGATACGAACCTTCGTATATCGTCGATCATCATAGTAAGTAAACTACAGTTGTTTAGAATCCAAACGCTGACAACTGTTTCGTGTAGTGCCAATGCAAAACCTATCTCAGTCGAGTCTCCATGCGCCAGTTGCGCCATACAAGACCGACGGCGGAAGCAAGTATGACTATCGCATGTCGGCTTCGACTATGGACACCGCACAGCTCCACGCTGCAACCCCGCTTCACGAGCAGCAGTACTTGCGAGACCACGACCAATTTGATGCACCCGGATCGCCTGGTTATGTTCCCCAGTTGGGTTACAACCCATATACGCCAGAAGGTAGTGCGCCCTCGACGCCATATCACGGTCCGGCACCGGGATTGACGGATGACCACGAACACCCTTATCCCGGACATAACAGGATATGAGGACTTTTGGGTTTACGGGACTTCTAAGAGTTTCGAACTGTATATGCGCTGGACCATTGGACTGTCTTGCGTTTGTTTTCTTGGACCATCCCTCATATAGACATTCATTTATTGTTTCATAACTTTGATATCATGGACTAATTAGACGCTTTCCTCTATTTCTTTTAATTGTTTTTGGCGAAATTTCACGCCTGAATTGGGGCTACTTCTTAGCGTGCGTTTCTAGACACCGATCTCAGTGACTGCCGCTCTGCGTGTGTCTAACGCAACGGCCCGTACCCAGGTGCAAGAGATGGCTTTTTGTTGTCTTCAGGAACCACCAAGACAGTTCCCGTTTCAGCCTGGGCGAGGTAATGAAGTGAGTAAAGTCGTCGAAACGGACAATAATAGTTCACGGACCATGTAGTCCACCCAATGTTGTACGAGCTCGGCTAAGATTTCCGATTTCTCCGTCGCCAGATTAGTTGTCTCGCCTGGATCCGTATCCAGATTGAATAACTCCCACTGAGTGGTCTCTTCATCCGTCGCTTGAACCCCGTGCCGAGCACTAATTTGAGGCATCCATAAAGCTTTCCACGGCCCTCTCCTAATCGCCCCTTGACCAAACAACTCCCAGCCATGAACAGCCTCGTCTCCGTGCACGGCGTCTGTCTCGCCGAGTAGGTATGGTACCCAGCTTTTACCTCGGGGCGGCAGAACCGTCCGGCCTTGAAACTTGCCATCACCAACGGCTGTTGGATGCGATATGCCGGCCAGTTCTAATATTGTAGGAAGAATGTCCATGATGGTTGTAAAGACGTGAGAGATAGAACCGTTCTGGCGGTGGGGTGCGAATTTGGGATAGCGAATTATTGCCGGACACCGGATTCCGCCTTCGGTTATCCAGGCTACAGAGAACATGAGCGGGTCGGAACGAATCAAATGGCATTGGGCTGACCTTTATACATCCTCGAAGGGGCAGTGGCTACAATGTTCAAGCGTTAAAGAGTGGAGAGACCATAAGAGGCCAAAACACGTACCAGCTTGAGCCCATCGTGGGCCGTACCAAACAAACTAGGTCAGAAAATCGGATGGGTCACCAGCGCACGGAATATTTCAGGAGTTACTCACAGAGTCAGCGTTCCCGAGGTTGTCGTAAGAGTTGTCATAGTGTTCTCTCAAAGTCTTTGAAATCCGTTCACCCATAATTGGTATGGCTTCGAGCAAGGCGCCTTCGGCACCATTGTCGGACGAAAAGAACACAAGAGTATTGTCGAGTTGGTCTATCCGCCAGCTATGAGATGATTTACTACCATCGGGCTTCACATACCAATTGATTGGAGGTACTCTAGCACGCGGCCAATGTTCCAATCCATACGTTCCACCATCGCCGCGCTGTAATAATATGTGTTAAGCTTGACTTGAGGCTGGTGACAGAGAAACTGACTATATTTCCATTGTTCGCGCACTGTAGCGTTTCTCTTCTTCGGTCAAGTCTTCCCAGTCTTTCGAGTCGTATGTTGAGATAATAGGATGAGGGGCGACACTGCTAGGGACTAGACCCATTTTGACTAGGAGCTCGAGACGCCTTGAACGAAGTGCGTGAGGTCCAGCATCATAACGTCCGGCATATTTGGCAGTTATCTCCGGAGGTGCTTGTAGCGGCCCTGTAGACGAATAAGTCCAACAATAAAATGGTGTCAGGAAAACTTACAATGTGGGGCCGTGAATGGTAGATAGGCAAAAAAAGGCCGGCCCGTATTGGATGGCGGCCTAGAGTTGTGATGGTGCAAAAATCCAAGGAGCTCATCTGCAAAAATATCGCTAGAGTAGAATGGTTTTGGGAGATCCTGTACTGAAACGAATCTCTCGTTTCTCATATAGAGCGGAGGCATAAATTTCAGGCCAGCATCCGCATGTAAGGGTTCGAATGCGTCTATGAACCCCCGAGTGTTGAGCACTTCCGTTCGGGTGGGTAGGAAATACTCACAATGATTGCCTGCTCCAGGTAAAAGCGAGAAGCTATCGTGAAACCCTCTGGCCCAAGGGCTAGCCTCACTAGTGAGGCCAAGATGCCATTTCCCACTCATGGAAGTGTAGTAGGAATTTAGGCTTAGGATTTCGGGTAACGCAGCAACGCGGTCGTTAAGGATTCCTTCGTATCCTGGCCTGCCTTGATAGACAGGATTCTGTGCCGTGGTCTCCGCTAATGATCACCCAAGTTAAGCGCAAAGACTAAAACAACACTGATCAGCAAAATTACTTGCCCATCTGCCCAAGTCCAGCTAGATGATTGTCGGTCCCTGACATCAGCATTGACCTGCAAGAATAAGACTCGAGATTGTCACCTGAGTTCTAGTCAACTTACGAGTGAATCTTACCTTGTGGGGCTACAGGCTGAAGCAGTATGAAACCCCGTGAATCGTAACCCATCTTGAGCAATCTTGTTGAGATTGGGTGTATGAATTTCTCCTCCAAAACAGCCAAGGTCGCTACCATAGACGGCTGCATTAGCTTAGAAGTAGCTAGCCCACTGCTCTCGATGTACCTGAATCCTAAATCGTCTGCTATTATTACGAGGATGTTTGGCTGAGCCATTTAGGAAGCAGATGCAACGAGTAGTTTAGCATGTAGCAGAATAGTAGTGCTGCTGGAGGGCAAAGATATGCAAAACGCGAAGGCGCAATAGCACATCATGTTGTAGCCACAACTAACAACAGTTGTCAAAGATTGCACAATTGCACAATTGCGAAATCAAAAATGAGTAACAGTTTGGCACGTGACAACGGGAATTTGGCTGCATGTGGAGTAGGGATTAAAATGGATAGCGACAAGTCGGATGACACCGGGTAATCACCCACGGTAAATAATCTGGGGCGGGTCGGCTAACCACGGAGGTAATTTCAAATATGTGGCACGGGTGTGCTGTGGCGTGGGAGATAACCCGGGTGACCACGCGGGTGTATGCAGTCATTGCTAAGCATGCTTATGGAGCGTTGGAAAGTGTTTGTACACTGTACTGAACTTACTGTAAATCTATTTATGTAGCAATGACGCTCGTATATGCGTGCCAAGAAAATGAGAGAAAAATTTTCCGGCTCACCCGAGCTGCTTGTGTCTATAAAAGAGTAGGGGGAGGGGACGTTGGAAGGCATCGACATTCACTCAACATGTCTGACCCCACTGTCCCTTCGTCTGAAACCCCCCTTATCTCCCATCCTGCCCCCGAAGAGCCGGTTCAGCAACGATTGAAGCGCCGCAAAGGCCTGAGCGCTATGAATGATCAAGCTGTTTGGAACGAGGAGTCGAGTAGCATCATTGGTACGTCTTTCAGCTTTTAATACTCCTTTATATTAATGCTAAATCTACGACCCTAGATGCTGAGCGTCAGGCCTGGCGCTCTCCAGTGTACAACCACTACAACGTAGCGTTGGAGCATCACTTTGACGCTCTCGGAGAGCCCAACAAGCTTGTGTTTTGGTTTGATTGCAAGTATAAATCACCGCATCATCCATCTCAGTTTCGAGACCGCCTGCGGACCAGCGATGGGACTCAAAACCTCCTAAGCTTGGCCCGCGCTTGCGACCGGCAGCGTGGGGTTTTGATTCCCACTGACACCTCTTCCTACCCGGCGCTATCTTACTCTGCGGCGCGCCATCGAGCAATCCTTGCACTTTGTTGCTCTTGGGACCGTCGGCCCTTTGAGTCTGTTGTCAACGACTTGCATCAGCAAGAGGTCAAGCTTCTACGGCCAGGAACACGTCTTCCCTCGTCGGCGACAGTCCCCACTCGGCGCTTTTCACGAACTCGTTTGAGGAGCTCGTTGAAAAAGATCCGGAGCTCGAGGGTGATGCAAAGTCACTCCCAACTTGTTGTGCCACCCACTGGAACACCAATCGCGTTACCGGATTCATGGCCACCTACACTTCAAGACTCCAGTACAATGGCTCACGAGTAACCCGCACTTTAAGCTCAAAAAGTATGCACTCACTGAGGAACAGTGGACTTTGGCTGCCGAACTCAGTGACGTGCTCGAGGTACGTGCATTTTATTTTTTGATTGACATGTATCTTATCCCCTCGATTTTCAGATTTTCCAAGAGCCAACAGATCGCTTCTTGCAGGCCGAGGTCCACTCATCCATAAGATGCTCCTGGAGATGATCACACTGCATTATTGGTTGTATGATATCCGCGACAATGTTCTTGGTCGCGGGCTACATTGTATCACACGCGTGGCAGCCGAAGCTGCCCTTCAGGTCTTTGACAAGTACATGGGAGCAATGGATGAATCGGATGTTTATACAACATCCGTGGGTGAGTGATATTTGACTATATTACCCTTATTTAAGCCTCTGTAGCTAACATTTATTTAGTTATGTGCCCCGACCACAAGCTCAAGTGGTTTGCCGACCAAGGCTTCCCTATTGAGCCAATTCGTAAGCGTGTGGTCAACCGTTATGGGGAGCTGAACCCCAACGTCAATCAGAGTGCTCGCCCTCAACAAGTACTGAGGGTATGTTTTGTTTCACCTCTTGTGGATACGTGCACTAAATTCAAACTACAGACTGGTGGTAGCATTTGGACTCAGCGCCACACGTCGTCATCTGCGCCACCAATCCACCTTGTCTGCGATTCAATCAAGGAGTATCTCAATACTCTGGTTGTGCCCTCCTATGTGATTTTGCAGTATGGAGGAGTTGAGTGATTTCGGCCCTGTGTGTTACACCCCAGCGATGTTCATCACGTGAGCCTGGTGACATGTAACCAATGCACATCAGCTAACCCCCGCGGGCCTATGTGTTACACAGGAGTGATGTACATTGGGGGAGC
>JAYRCO010000374.1:0-28443 GCA_037042815.1 Ceratobasidium papillatum | reverse complement strand
GTACGATTCTAAACAGGATCCGGGGAGATATAGGCCGCGCGCTGAAGAGATGATTTGTGTAACAGTAGAAATATGTATGAAATCATATGAAAATTCCCCCGTTTCCCTCTCTAGCCAATGCTCTCCCTTTCTAACAATCTATTCCATGATATCTTAATTGAGGGACCCAATGAAAACATCACTGGGTCTATTAGTGCAATATGTAGGTATCAGGCTTACTGTGTAGAGACTGTGTCACTCAGACAAATACAAAGAATGCATCTGATGCCGGGATATGTGTATCATCGATGGCTAAAAGATAAGTCTTCAAATATAACTAGCCAAAAGTTAAAAGGTGACCTTTTTATACACAAAAAGGGATGTATGTCTGAACATACCCCCGTAGAACAAAACAGAACACTCGTGCATTAAGTTTTGGTGCGTTCCTAGCACCCCCAGTCATATGGTTATTATGGCATGAACAATAGGGTCTTCTGTTCATACACGAACATGTTTCCTACGTAATACATGCAAAATAAACCATTTTGGCGAAGTCTCACTAGTTCTACCCGAGAGAGACCTGCCCATGCAACGTGCTGTGTGCTTCACTGCCTAAATGCTTTGCCTCGCACGGCTTGCTTGTTGCATGCTTGCGATCTTCTTTACGACCAATAATTTGCTTCGGCTTTTGTTCGGTCCCCGGCTCACTGCCTTTGATGTACCTTAGAGTAATATCCCCAAAAGATGCACAAATATGCAGGAGATTATCTGGGAACTAAGAACTCATTTTCAGGAATGAATTAAAGTCAGTCACTTTTCTATACTTATGGTATGACTCGACGCTCACACATTAGCGTGCATATGAGCCAAGAGTTTCCGGTGCCCTCAGCTTACATGTGGATACCCTCCTGCACCCTAAATGAGTCATGGCCCTAAGATCAACGGCTTTATCTTGGGTCTGGTATCTTTGAGAATGGGTTGAATACGCTGTACATATTTCTACTGTTACACAAATCATCTCTTCAGCGCGCGGCCTATATCTCCCCGGATCCTGTTTAGAATCGTACCGTTATTGGCAGGAGTGTGTATCAAATGTTCATCTACAAGACATATTAAGTAACCTAGAGCTTAAGGCCACGCGTTCGCTGATCGCAGCGATTTCAAGCTCAAAAGGCTCGCACCCTGCACTAGCTCTGTAAGCGAATGCATGTATAGACCCCAGATAGCCCAAAGACAGCCCTGCATTGCATATATAAGATATATGCGTTTTTTTCATCTGTTTTCACTCAAGTCGACTTGCTTTTGCCATCCTGATTTCTAGTGAATTCAGCCGGACTACATTCTCGTTACGATTCCCGTGAATTCACGTGAGATCACGTGAATCCCAAGGATTCACTGGAATTCATTGGGACTCACTTGGATTTTGCAAGTTCACCTTTAAGTTCACTGTTAAAGTCACTTTTTGGATAGTTTTGTCCGATCCGGGAGCTCATACAATTTGCTCCCTGAAAAACACGTGAGCGCACAAACTTTTGCAAACCGCAATAATGGATGAATTCGGCAGCAGCTTGAACGCGTGTGGCGGGTCCGACCGGCTAAGATATCTAGAGGCGGATGGGCGAGTGGATCGATTATGGTGCTAAGAGTAAGTGTGTAAAACTATTGAATGAGATCACGCGCGCTCCGTTATTCCAGCGCATATGTTCCGTGTTCCGATGTTCTCCGTAGATTTGTCCGCTCTGCATGTATATAAACCGATGTACATACTTTGTATTTCAATAGCGATATTATAGTGACCTCTTAAAATGTAACCAGGCTAGCCCAGCAGCCGCTTCCGTAGTGCTAAGCAAGTATTAGCTTCTACAAAAACCTCACGTTAGTAGTTTCATTACAGGCCGAGACACTACCCATACGCCATCTGAACCTACCCCCTGATGATACATGGCTGGTCACATCTCGGCCTGTAGCAAAACTACCAGCGTGAATTTTTATAAACGTACTTTTAGCACCATAATTGATCCACTCGCTCTTGTAAATGTCAGTTAATTAGCTGTTGTGTATTCAGGGGTATACCCCTTGACGTGGTATGTGTCCAAAATTGATGCTTTTTGAATAGCATGCACATAAAAACTTTTGCGCAAGCGGCAGGAGTCCAGTCATATACTTAGACTTTTAGTAAGTGTCGCAGTGCTTGAGATATTGCCAAAATACCATTTTTGAAACTGTAAACTCAAATCATGTGACACGAACTTTTGACAAGCACAGTAAACCATTCACATCAGCATGTGGACATGAGATTATCTTTTTGGCCTATCTCAACAGGCCTCCAGCGGTCGTGAACAAACAGTACATAAAGTTTAATTGGACCACATGCGAAAGATGGATTGAAACTAAATTGACAAGATAAACAATGCAGCTATATGTTAGTAACAGACTGCCATTCACGACCATGCACATGGTTTGAGAAGTCCATGATAGCTCTAGCGCGGGGAGGAGTACGTGAAATGCATATTGATGAGTCGTCGACGGATCTCAGATCGGGAGGTAGCCAAACATACAGTCCGCCATCAGAAGTACGTACCCATCCGTTAGAGTCAACGTGGCGTGCGAGCAGAGAGCTCGTTGACAACAATGCTGTGTTATCGCCGCCGGGTATGAGTTTTATGTGCGTGTCTGAGTGTATGACTCAACCAGATGAAAACAAAACAAAGTATCATGACGTACCTGGTAAGAGGCGTCCAAACTGCGAGCTCACTTTGGCGCACATAGTGAGGTTCCAGATACGGACAGTACTGTCTTCGAAGCCCGAAACAATGTGATGACCATCAGGCAAGAAACATGCAGACCCTAATACGGAAAAAGACGGAGGGTAGTGGCCAGCGAGTGGCTCGTAGGCTAGGGCACCTGTCTCTATGTCCCAGATATGTATTGTACCGTTAGTGAAGAAAGAGAGTAGCAAGAGGCTATTGAGAGAGAATGAAACAGACAGAACCAAACCAGCCGGCTCTGGCGATAACTCGAAAAGTAATGTACCAGCGGCAGCATCCCAGATCAAGTTTCTCCCGTCGTCAGAACCGGAAGCAAGGAGTTTGTTGTTGGGCGAGAATGCGACAGACCGTACTCCAGCTGAATGTCCGTGCAGTGGCTCCAGTGCAGCCATACCAGTCTCCACGTTCCATAGCCGCACCGTCTGGTCTTTTGAGCCAGAAGCAAGAAAGCGTCCATCATGCGAAAATGTAACGGAATATATGCTCCCTGAATGTCCTTGAAATGGTCGGAGCAAGCAAGTTCCGGTTGATACTTCCCACAACCGCACGGTGCTGTCATCAGAGCCAGATACAATACACTTGCTGTCTGGAGAGAATATGACGGAGTTCACCTTGCCCAAATGACCTTGTAGGGGCTCAAGCAATGTAGCACCGGTTTTGGCATCCCAGATACGCACAGTTTTGTCGGAAGATCCAGAAGCTATGCGCCGGCCATCAGGCGAGTACGCAACAGAGACCACATAGTCCGAGTGACCACATATTGGCCCAAGCACGGCAGCACCCGACTTTGCATCCCATATACGTATAGTCTCGTCGTTAGAGCAAGACGCAATTTGACGACCGTCAGGGCTGGATGCAACACACCGGACCCAGGAAGAGTGACCTTGTGGTATCTCAGAGCCTTTTTTGCTTGCCTCTGCATCCCAGATGCGCACTGTCTTGTCCCAAGAACCAGACACGATGCGACGACCATCAGGCGAGAGTGCAATGGAACTGACTGCGGCTGAGTGACCAAGAAGAGGGCCGGACACGGGAGCGCCTGTCTCAGCATCCCATCTTCTCACGGTGCCGTCCTGTGAACCTGAAATTACAGTTTTATTGTCACGCGAAAACACGACGGAGAGCACCTCCTTGCATTTCCCTTGAGACTCCGCTAGCGAGTTGCCTGTTGCTGTGTCCCAAATCCGAATGGTTTCGTCAGACGAGCCTGAGACAATGCGGCCGCCATCAGATGAGAACTTAAGGGAGTAGACAGTCCCCAAGCGACTCGCAAAGGGTCGAAACAGTTCTGCAGCCGTCTCCACGTCCCACATCCGTATCGATCCGTCATCAGAGCCAGACGCTATACGATGTCCATCGGGCGAGAACGTAACAGTGTGTACAAATTTAGAATGGCTGTCCAGTATAAACCGAGCGGTACATGTGGTTGTATCCCATACTCGCACCGTTTTATCCTCTGAGCCTGACACAATGAGACTATTGTCAGGCGAGAAGGCGGCGCATAATACTGCAGCAGAGTGGCCGTGTAGTGGTTCGAGCATAGCAGCACCTGTTTCAACATCCCACACTCGCACTGTCTTATCCATAGACCCAGAGACGATACGGCGACTGTCAGGCGAAAACGCAACAGCCATCACCCAGTTTGAGTGTCCATATATCGGCTTGAGAAGCGGCGCACCCGTCTCTGCATCCCACACTTGCACAGTATCGTCGTTGGAGCTTGTTGCGATCAGTCGACCGTCAGAAGACCATGCCACCGAGCTAACCATGCTCCCAATCCCGATTGTTCGTATGCATGGCGTCCAGTCCGATTCTGCACCTTGCGTGACTGTGTAGATGTTTGGGAAGTGAGGTTGCATACGCTGCGCCAGCAGGGAGTTCGATGGTGCGAGTGGCAGTGCAGATATGTAAAGGTGAGGCGTACTTGCGCATATAGCGTCATAGAAGGCTAGCACGAACCGATAAACATCCCGTGCGTACAATCGGTATTCTTCGGTAGTACTCTGTATGAAATTCTCAGCACTGATCACCACTTAACAGTCTGGCATATACTGACCAACGCATTGCTCAGCTCCAGCAGATTGGAGAGCGCTACATGTAACATATGCAAAAGACTCATTGCCTCGATCCAGTACAGCACAGTGCGCTCGTACATGAACATCTGCAGCGAGAGGTTATGTTCATTCCCGCCAGCACGCACTAGATAGCTCGTCCAGTATATGCAGCTGTAGCGGAGATGAGGGCTGATCCGTTCTCGTGCTCGCTCATCCAAATCTGGGACGTCCTTGTTGAGCGCGCCAGATGTATCTAAATCGCATAAATTGAACCGTAGCTCGCTCAGCATGGTCTCGAGACAGCACTTTGCTAGCATCGCATTCTGAACGTCAAGCTCAATGCACAGCTGCTTCGACCTTTGTTTGTCGGTGATATAGTCCATGAACGACGGATGAGATACACGAACTGCGTAGCCCTGCTTTGGATCTCTGTATAGCACAGACGTCAAGCTGCCCAGCATGTGTTCCAGACTATACTCAGAAATTCGCCCTCGCAAAAGCCGAGACATATCAGGTATTGAAAGCGGCGTGCGAGTAGCCGTCGCGACTATCACCCCCAAAAACTCCAGGATGTCCGCTAGATTGTCCTCGTCGTCGTCTAGCGCTCCGGCTTTGACTGCGGTGGCGTACAGCGAGTCGAGCTGGGATGCAGAGTCGTCGCCATGTGTTCGGCTCAGCACTCGGTCGAGACGTTTGCGGGGATTGTGACCGTTGGTGATATACTTGCACGCCGTTCGTGCCCATACGAACAGCCCACTCGACATGTCAGACAGCTGATCAATCACTTCCTTTGGCCATCCCTCGACATGTGCAAGATTGCTCAGCTCTTCTGTCACAAACGTCCGTATATCCACACCCGCGTCATAGTCCAGCAGGTTATATGAAGTAAACCAGTCCGCTTCTCCTCGAGCAAAGTACTCTTGTATGTCCACATCTGGTCGACTAGTGACCATCACCTTTAGCCAAGGTGCGATCTGAGACATATCTCGAAGACACGCCAGCAGCTGTCGCCGACTACCCGCGTCCCCGCACTCGTCTAGTGCATCAACGACGATCAACAAGTCGTTCGCCGGGTGCTTAGTCATGGCGAGTCCGCGCAGCGGCTTGGCGAGTAGAGCCTCATACTGTGGCTGGATGTGTCGTGTATGTAGCTCTGGTTCTGAATCGAGTACTCCTATGACCGCGTTCCCGTAAGCTTTCCACCGCATGGCCAGACTGTATGCGATAGTTGTGATCACTCTACAAGGATCACGTAGTTCAGGACTATCCCGCTTGCAGAAGAAGCTCGTGCCAAGACAATGCCGTCGATCTAGCAAATCGCACACAGATGTAGCAACCGAGCTTTTGCCGAGTCCAGCCAAGCCGTATATCCACGTAAACCTCTGTTTCGCATTTGAATCCAGTATCCAGGTCGTCACATCGTGTATCACGCCGAGTCGGGTTCCCGTCATGCACGCTCGAGTAAGATCGTAGCTTGCCAGGTTTACTGGCTGTAGCTTCGATAGAAGCGCCAGCGACAGTGCTAAAACACATAAGTGTGTGTGTTGATATATAGCCGATCATACACTCACCCTCAGTCTCCACCACCTTCACAGCTTGGACCGCCCCCAGCGTCTGTACGGCCACTCTAGTATCGAACTCTTTCCGCAGCCTCTCGAACCTCGCACTGAACACCTGCATCTGCTCCTGCGTTTCCGAGTCGAGCGCTGAAGACATTATCCGTACTTTCCGAGTCTCAGCCGACCAACCGGGATACGCTCGACGATTATATGACACTTACCGAACGTGTTTCGTGACTTGTAGCTTAGCACAAACAGCGATACGTCTTCGATCAGCTCAATCGTTCTCTGCACCGTATCAGCGAGATGCACGTCTGCAAGAGGCTTGACGTCTTCGATCGACGGGACCACGTCCGACAGACTCTCAATGAACTGCTTGAGATCTGCCTCGAGCTTTTCTTGTGCCTCGAGATGCTGGAAAAAACACGAGTTGGTACGACATATTGGGACGGAAAGACATGGCGGTCTGCATACCTCCCATGCCTTGATGCACAGCGCAAATGCCACCTTGGCGCCCCCGGTTGGGTCTACCTGAGAATACAAAAAAGACGGATGAATAAATGCGCCCAAGCTCGGAAGATCAGCTGGTCACTTGCCTCGGCCACAGCGCTTCCTAGCCCGAGTAGTCCCCTAAACACACCCCCTACTCGGCCCAGTTTCGCCACTACGCTAGGCTGCGTGTTCATTTGCTGTGCTTTGTTAAGAGCGTCTTGATACGCCCGCTCAGCCTAAACCCCGTTAGATAACACACACAAGACGATCTTGCTTCTTCTACTCGCCTCGTCCCCGGTAAGCAGCTCTACTTTTACCGTAAACCTCCCGCTCTCGTGACCTATCGTCCATCACAAAGTTAGTTGGAACCCTGGTATTATGCAAACTCGCGATTTATGCCTACCGATTGACAAAACGTCTTGTCCTGCAGCCTGGGACACTTGATAGACGTGCGACTCAGTCTTGTCTCGGAGAGTACGTATCTCAGTAATTTGAATCGTAATTGTCGATGTTTCGTGCACGTTGCTGGTACACAAGCCTCTCGGTATTCGACATATATGATCCGAAATATTGGACTCACCACGGCAGACAGAGCTCTTTCCAGCTTAGTATATTTCTTTTTTCTATTCTCTTCAGGGTATGTATTTTTGCACCGTCTACGTGTATCTCGACGTCGATGTCATATGAGCAAGTTGGTGGGTGGAGGGTGATTTCTGTAACAAAGCCGACTTGACAAAAGCGTTATTTGGATAATCCGCTGAACCCAACTGACCTCGAATTCGGTGGCGAGATCGCTTTTCGTTTCTAGCCGGCTGTTGCAATTCCATGGTATCAATGACGGAATACGAGATGATCGTCAAGAGTTGCCTCCATTTTCGCCAAGCTGCCTTTGTTACAACAAGTAACGGCGGCTGGGGCTTGCTGTGAACGACTTGTTTCGCATGGGTAATGTAGAGATTCAAGTCATTACTGAGTGAAAAACGCTAGGCGTTTCGGAGAATACATTGCAGATTATCATGGTGTTCTCGCAAAGCCCGACCGCGAAAAAACGAATATATATAGCACAATAGGGTCAAATAAATCTCTTTGTCCGACCTACTAAATACTCTGATTCCATCCACACAAGTTACACCAGCACACCCAGAGTTCAAACATAAGCTCGCCCCGATTGGAAGCCCCCTGCTCCTAATGGTCCTGTACGATTTCACTTCATCCTTCGTGTTGCGTCATTTGCTGTGCTAAAATCAAAGCGTAAAAATGATGCTTTCGAGTCGAATCATGAGCCCTGAGAACAAGCATTTGGCGGACGAGTACGAAATGGGATGTGGGGAGGATGTGTTGGGATGACCGAGAACGAGAAATTGTAGGAGATTGCAGGACGAACCGCGCAGGTTCGTTAAGCAGCAATAGTATTAGCGCCGTACTCTCGACTATGTGAATTGAATATAACATACAAGGAATGTGCAAGCTCGGAGATCTATCTTTCATCTTCAGCCTCAACCTAGAGTTAGGAGGTGCGGAATATGCAACGGCATGTCAGTTTCCATATGATTCAACCACAGCGGGAACAAGAAGCGATCGAGGGAAAGCGTGCGGGGTTAATTGATTATCTGTTGCCTGAAGCCAATGAGCGGGCTTTGTCCACAGCAAACGTGAGAGGCAGGCGTGAGACGAGACGTACAAACTACCTGATCCAATGAGTTTGAAGATATACAGTATAGGGCCCCTTGTTGGTGCCGATTTAGATACCCAGGCTAGGCATCACTCCTACGCCAGTAAATCTTTTGTGTAGTAGTGTTATCCGGGGTAGACACGAGATCTATTGACCTTGGATGTCAGCGACTAGCTCGCACGATTTACGCCTCTACTCCCTACCTCATTCGACACGAGAGCACAGCAGCGAGTAGTAGATTGTCAAATAGAATCAGAAGGGAACAAGGCTTTATTATAACAGCAGGTTCGTCTAGGTGGCTCGGGGTTGTGATCGTTGGTCGTTGGTCGTTGGTCGAGAATGTGTGTCATGGTGGAGTGTGTGTCATCCGGCGGGACCGGGCCGAGTGCCGCTAAGCGCCGATGAGGCTACATTCAGAAATCCGCCTGCTTCGGCCCTCCTGGCCGCCGCATCAGCCCCCTATGCTTAAATCCTTCGCATATGAACTAGCCACGGTACACTTCGCGAACCGCGTGGAGAATTCTTCGTTCGAGCATGTGTGGGTGCTGGTGAACTAGACTCAAGAGGGAAGAACACGGAAGATTATATAGATGAATACTGGGAGAGGAGGGACACAGTACGTCTCTCCTCAAACCCATGACACAACCAAACTAAGCTCTTCCCAGCTCCGTGACGGATCTTACGCCCCACGTCCTTCAACAGCCGTAACCTCATCCGTTACTGCATCATCAGCCCTCCTCCATCAGCACTCATCCCCCGTCTACGCGTACCAGGCGGAGCATGCGTCCCTCCACCTCTCGAAACATGAAAACAAAACATCCTTTTCGCGGAAAATGCTTAAACGTTGTCCATGAATGGGGACGAGAGCTTAGAGTGGCTTGAAAGAGCTTGAAGAAAAATGTTTAAAGAGGAGAGAACAGGAAGAAGGCGAAGCGGAGAGGATTCAACGGAGTGCTTCGAGAATGAGTCATCGGAGACTGAGGGAAGTTAGGAAGGGGAAAGAGGAAGTTGAGGTGGATGAAGGTGTGCAATGGATATTCCGCCGTTTCATAGGGCTGTTGAGGATGCGAATCGAACGTTGTTGAAGGTGTTGATGGAGGATTAGATATTGATTCCTTGGTTGCGGTGAGTGGCTCTTAATTTCCTTACAATAACTAATTTAAAATTGACCATCTATGCAGATCTCTGAAATAACTATTCTTCCTTCCCCGCTCCTCATTCCTCACCTACTTCCTCGACCTAGCCTACCTCGAACTGCGTTAGCCACCCAAAAGCGCAAACCTCGTCAAACCTCTGAGCCTACCCGACCTAGCCGCCAGTGGTCCCGAAGAGCTCACCGGGTTCGGTTCGGCGGCTGTCGCAGCAGGCGTAGGCGGCAATGCTACTTCGACATCCAACACTACCCACACCGAAACACCCTCGTTTCGAGAAGACATTAAAATCGACATAGCTTCTTCTGGGTTGTACGGGTGGTTGTTGAAGGTCGCGGGTGGGGCGACTGATGATGGTAGAGGGGAAGATAAATTCACAGCGTCGAGAAAGGGGAAGGAGAAAGAGTCTGAGAAGGACAAGTAGAAAAAGGCTGCGCCTGCGTTGGACCATTTAACGTTGGATTATACGGTTCCTTTTCCTCTGTCTTTGTTCATTTCGAGAAAGGTGATTTTGAGGTAAATATCAGTTACTGTTTCGGTGAGTCTCATTCCATCCTTTCTATTCAAAACTGACAGTTGGCGACTAGGTTTCTACTTCAAGTGAAACATGTCGAACAGATGTTTGGCTGGATGTGGGTCGAACAAATGCTCGGAGCGTGGTGCAGGCCCGTGACAGCCCGTCCAGCCCGTCCTGAGTCTCGTTCAGTGAGCCGAGCCGAGAGCCAAGCAAGCCATCGGTCTGGTCCTTCTTCCGCGCATCCGGATAACCCAGGATCCTCTATACCCCACACGATCCCCAACCCGAACCATCCTTACAGCTTTTGTTACCCCTCGGTGCTACATGCAGATTTCGAACGTTGGCATCGATATGTGTCTCTGCTTCAAGCACAATATTCAGCAGATCTTGGCGTTTGCTACTTTCGAGGTCTTGGAGCCTGATTGGAGAGCTTTGGAAAAGAGATTGGAAGGGACAACGACTGTTGATCAGGTGCTGAGAGATCATGTGGACTTCCTGGATACGTGCTTGAAGGAGTGTATGTTGACGAGTGCGAAACTTCTTCGGGTGAGTCTCTCCATACTATAGCAATATGATTGGAGCTAACGAGGAGTTGTTCTATAGGTATACTCGAATCTTCTCGTGACGATTCTGATGTTTGCTCAATATGCGTCTTACACGTTCGGCGAGGGGTATCCTTGCTGCGTTGGATCATGAAGCGAACGGAGGTGTTGCTGGAAAGGCGGTAAATATACAGAAGGAGCGGTCTTTTTTGAATCGGAGTTGAGCAGAACTTCAATCATTCGTTCAAGGCGAGTCTCATTTCTCGTTATCAGTGCTAGATGATTGCTGATAGTGCTTGCAGATCTACTTGGAGGTTGTGTCATTCTACGCGTCGGGTGAAAACGTGACACTGTTGTCATTGGTCGCTCGGCTGAATAGTGTTCGTAGAATGCAATGAGGGAGTTTTTCTGGGAGGCGTTGCGATCTTGAGTGGTTCGTTGGGCTATGTAGAAGTACGTGGATTTTCGTTTGATATTTCGGATAACGAGCCTAATCAAATTGCCCCGTTGTTCAGTTGTAGACGTCCTAATTCCTTATGCGACTGATTTCCAAAATGCCGACCAGTCCACGCAAGAATATACGAACAGTGTCATTCTATTTCGGTCTTGTATACACTGGATGGATTCGGCAGAAGCTTGAACGCGTGCGACGGAACGAGTCGGCTAGGAAACTCAAAGGAGTGATACGTCATAGTGAGTGGCGGATCTGTGAGGTCTTTATACTGTGTTATGGATTCAATGCGACTTTCATGTACAGTGTAGGCCAGTCTAATTTACTACTGATAATCTTTGAGCTCCGCGTCGAACGCCCTGGGCCAGCACCGCCACTAACTCAATCGAAGCCAACTAAATGCGGTGCTGCCGATCGGCAATACGGACAAATTTAGGATCGGACACTGCACCGGTCAGCAATAATAGATGTGTATAAATAGAACTCGACCTCGTGTATAAACCTACACCTCGCGAGTGGAGCGATCGTATTTCTCAGCCCCCTCTGTTTCTGTCTACCGTCGTTCATTATGAGAGCTTACTCCGTGTTGTCTTTGGTTGGTGTAGTCGGTGCGGTCAAGGTGGCGCGTCAGGCGACTACTTCTGCAGGTATGTGGAACAATTGGGTCTTTTTCCGCTTTGATTGACAATATCACAGGCTCCGTTTCGCTTGCATCGACTAACCCGACCGCGATCCCTGTTTCCTCCATCTACGCTAGCATGCCGACTCAGGCTACAACTGCTTTGGATACGACTTATACAGCCGGGGCCACTCCACCTGTTAGTGGTGCTCCTGTACTCCCAACGGGTAAGCATGCGAGTCGGGTTTTCTGAATAGTGTCTTACCAAATTCATGTTTAGCGGCAATCGTTTCGACCAACTATCCCGCCCTCGATCAAGTTCCGCCGATCAACAGCCCACAAGTTCAACAGTGGATCAAAGACGTACAGAACTCGGGAGTTTCTATTCCTGGATTTTCGGCTACACAACCTGGTGGTATGTTAATTTCAAGTTTTCCATTAATATCCAGAGAAATGACTAGGATACGTGCAGGCTGTAGCGAACCAGCCAACTCAGCTGCAGTCGCAAACGCAAGTTCCACTGGGACATGCTGGTGGACGTGTGGAGGCTGCTCGCGCGACACAGATATCACAACCTGCCCGGATAAACGTAAGTCCTACCATTTCTTATACGAATTATCCTGACCAAAATTGCTTTAGAAACATGGGGCGTCTCGTATGACGATGGTCCTTCTCCTTATACACCTAACCTTCTTCAATATCTCGACCAACAACAGCTCAAATCAACGTTCTTCATCGTTGGTTCTCGGGCAATTTCTCGCCCTCAGATTCTTCAATCCGAATACATGGGCGGTCATCAGCTTTCCGTGCACACCTGGTCTCATCCATCGCTCACCACCCTGACAAACGAACAAATCATTGCAGAGCTCGGATGGACGAAAAAGGCGATCAAGGATATCACGGGCGTCACGCCAAACACAATGAGGCCTCCTTATGGCGACATCGATGACCGAGTTCGTGCTATTTCCAAAGCTATGGGCTTGACCCCGATCATCTGGACAAGCGCCGGTGGAAGTGATTTCGATACCAACGACTGGCACGTCCCGAGCGGTCTCTCGTCCGAAGTCGTTCTCTCGAGCTTTGAGACGATCTTGACCAAAGCCAACTCACTCGACACTGGGTTCATCGTCCTTTCCCACGATCTGTACCAACAGACTGTGGAACTCGCGACAGGATATATCATTCCGGACGCGTTGGCGCGTGGGTTCCATCTTCAAAACATTATTTCCTGCCTCAAGAAGCCGCTCTCCGAAGCCTATATCGAGACGAGCAATAACGCTACCAGCCCCGCTAGCACAGGGACGATGTCAGTGGGAGGGAGTTCTTCCGCTTCAGGTACCGCGAGCGGTACGACCGCACCGAGTGCAACCGCAAAGCCCTCGAGCGGCGGGGCGGCTGATCTTTCTGCCAGCGTCTCGATGATTATCCTTGCTCTTGGAATGAGCGCCCTGTGCTTGTTTTAATTTTTGGACTACAACGGACTTTTCTGAATCATTAGACGCTCATTTGCTCGCTATGTCGGTTGTATGCTACGTTTCTATCGTGTAATGGACTTGACATCTGGACTATATCATAAATCGGACTCTCGGCTTTAGTCTATTCGTTCACGAATCTTCATCAGCAGTGTAAAATGCATCGATCGGCAAGTTCAAGGGTTATTGATGATTCACAATAGAAATCTCGGTCAGCGGTCTCGCGTGGCCGCGTTTGCACCGCCCTCATACGGCGTATGACCGTGCGACTTTACAAAACGTTGATTATTCAGGTAGGCCCTTTTGTCGCGCCCGAGCGCCCGCAGGTATTTATACGCTTGATTGCTTCCTCATGTTCTTCATCACCGAGCTCTCAGCACAATGCATCTCAAGTATACTTCAACTCTTCTCGCTGCTATTCCTACAGTTCTCGGCGCATACAATGTCCAACCATATAATATTGATTTGTCGTCTAAAGTTCCTCACTTGAAGGATTTGGTTCATAGGACAAAACTGCCTGCGTATTCTGTCCTCGGCAGCTCGGGTGCTGGTGTTCCTCTCGACTGGCTCAAGGCGAGGCAGAAGGATTGGGTAGACAAGTTTGATTGGAGCAAGGAAGAGTCTGCGCTGAACAAGTAAGTGGCGCTTCATCTCTGCATGAGGCCAATTGGATTGAGCCACCCCGTTTCTTGTAGGTTCAACCACTCAAAAGTAGATGTTGGGAACATGACCGTGCACTTTATTCATCAGCGCTCGTCGGATCCTAAAGCCATCCCGATACTTTTGACACACGGATGGCCTGGATCGTTTTACGAGTTCCATAATGTCATCACGCCTCTCAGTGCTCCCGGAAAAGATTCCAATGTTTCGTACGTATGACGTTGACTATTCAACATAAATGACGCTTATTTGAGCCGTTGGTTGGATAGCTTTCATGTGATCGTCCCCTCAATGCCCGGATTCGGTTTTTCTTCGCCTGCACCTATTGGTTGGAACATTAACAAGACCGCAGACCTGTTCGATACGCTCTTGACCAAGGTGCTGGGCTACAAAAGCTACGTTGCTGCTGGCGGTGATTGGGTTCGTACCTTACTGTTGCTCCATTATGTCTAAGGCTAAACCTAGGAGCAGGGATCTGGAGTTACTTGGGCGCTGCAGAATAACCACGCAGACACTGTGCAGGCTGTGTAAGTTTGTTAGACATCACGTAATCATATGACTTTACTCAATATATGCGTAGGTTGTTCAACGGCCTTCTGCCCCAGCTCGCTCCAAGCTACGCCGATATCGCTAATGATCCACAGTTCGCAAACGATACCGGAAGTTTGACGGACGAGCAGAAAAAACTGCTGGATAAGAATTCCGTATTCACAAGCAGCGGGAATGGATACTTCGTGGAACAGACTACAAGGGTAAGTTGAGAAACAATATATTGGGCTGAATCAAGACTAAAGCATTGTTTCAGCCGGCAACAATTGGTCTCGCTCTGTATGACAACCCTATTGGACAACTAGCTTGGATTGGAGAAAAATTTCTCGAGTGTAAGCATACTTACCGTTGGCTCGCTAACGATCCGCTAAGACAGCTGGGTTACTTTAGGGTCTGACCCTCATTATGGCGTTTCTCCTTCTACGGTCACGAACAATACAATCCTAACGGCAGTATCGTTATACTATTTGACAGGGACGTTCGAAACCTCGGTAAATATATACTTTCAAAATCCGGCTGGTTTTAGTCCGACGATGCTCCACACATCCACCAATGTTTCCATGGGCTATGCGGCATACCGTTATGACCTCCAGTACGTAAAGATAACTCGGCTGATTGAGTGGAACATTGAGCTTGAGCCCGCAGATATTACCCGGAGTTTTATGTTTCCCAAATTGGAAACTTGGTATACTATGCGGGTAGGATATAGTTTGAAGCAGTTGTGCCGCTTGTTAACGACTTGCTATTGTTGATAGATCATCCGCGAGGAGGACACTTCACCGGTCTCGACAATCCAATTGCTCTGACTGACGATATTAGGATAATGATGGGAAAATGGTATCGTGGATAGAAGGCTGACGCAATTGCGGGGACGTTCAGTATGATGTGCCTTATGGGAGTTTGTTCTCATGTATTATACATAATAATCTCATTCCGAATATGACATCCGAGTCCTAAACGCCCGCATACATGCATTTGTTTCTATCTCATGAATGAAAATACATACTTCAACCATGCATGAACGAGATCCCAATCCTGAAACAATCCTATACGCAGACCGTCCGTTCTATTGAGCATCGTAAATGGATGAATGATGAGGTAATCATGCTGAAGGCAAATAAACCACAATAAAACAGTTTCGTAGCCTCTCGAAATTGCGTGTAGAGAGAGAGAGAGAGAGTAAGTAGGCCGCGGTTTTTTGTCCATAATAAGGTGTACCAGTGGCTCGGCCCCAAACACGACCAACCAGAGATAGCTCCCTTCCCGAAAGGGTATCTATTGTGCTTAAGTGTCTCTCCCGCTTATAAAAATATGTCCCATGAGTCAAACGTCAATCACGATGCATCTAACAGTAACCACGAATCAGTTCCAAAGTCATACGAAGACGCACGAGCCGGAGTGCCAGAACGAAAATCGCAGTCACAAACTTTCTTGTAACAGTGTTGTAGACAGTCCAGTGAGGTGACTTACACGACAAACAAGAAAAGCCATCTTTCTCCGGTATATCTCGATAAAAGCCTCTCGACAGTGTAATCAAGGAAAAACGTGCCAGCCGATATGAACGGAACAAAACGGAAATCTGAGCTGATACTACCATACATCCATCTGAATTAGGAGAAGTCTCGGGAGCTCTATAGAAATTAAACGTATGTGTTAAAGACTAATTGAAGACTTGGTATAAAATGAGTGTGCGTGTAAGAGTGAGTTTGAGATGGGGCAGTAGGGCGTCGCATCGACCACTATTTATACCTCTCAGATTCCTCACTCCGGGTCATATATACGCGACTGCGCATTCACTTGACTTAATAACTTCCAGCACATTCTACAACATTCTATATTAGTCTATTACATTCCAGAACTTTCTACAAGCTCAGCTATCGGAGATCCTGCTACATTAGCCCGATCAATCCGCTCATTGCGTACGGTGAATACATCCAGTATGTAGCCAGGGACACCACAATTGATTGTTCGTGGACCGGCTTGTGGCTGTATCATTAGGGTATAGAGTTGACAGCACGGGGGGGTCAAAGGAGGATATTAGATTAGCTGGTAGACAACGATTCCGAGAAAGCCGCTGTCCGGAGAGTGTAAGCATGCGATTCCAGAAGCGCTGCGAGGTGGGGACGTACGGTATCTAGTACCCTAGAGAAGGCGTTACAACACGACTCTCCTATTGTACACTACTAGATACCGAGGGCTGATACCGAGAGCGACCAATTACCTGCGCGTATCGTTTCTGCGTTCGACAGCCTCTGCTAAGCCCCAGCATTCAGGTATACCCTCAGTGAAACAAACAGCACACCTCATAGGTTAATCTCATGCTACAGCCTGTTACATTGTCTCAAGGAAGCGACCTGCACTTCTCCCTCACGTCCCACTCTGGCATGGGATAGCATGGCTTTGAAATCTGGGATTCGTCGCCCATAGAGCCATACCAGAGCCACAAAATGTCTAGCAGCAAGCTTTATAGGATGTAAGTTGGCGGAGCGTAGCTTCAATTATGATGATATAAAATTGCGCTCGCCTGTGCCATTTCGATATCCACTTTGTCGACCGAGGCAAGACAGGGAAATTTAAGAAAGACAAAATTAGATAGGGGCACGTCGAAGGTCGGAAGATGTTGAGCGCTAGAGCGGAGCATAGCGGCGGGCATGGTTCAGAGCTCAAGGTCTGCCAGTGCAGAGGAGTGGTCGTGGTCGTGGTCTCGAGCCCGCGTTACGTCATCCAAACAAATTGGGTCCGACTCCAAGCGCCAGTCACCCAAACAAGCGACATCAGACCACTATTTCTTCCGGCCATCATACTACTCGACCCCTTAGATGCGCCAGCGGGTCAGATAGCCAAGGCCGAGTAGCTCAACAGACTGGTTCAATACCCTGTGTCGATCGTTGTTATTGATACACTGGGCAGCTCTCTCAACTTGTGCGCCGTGATACTCTCTTCATCGTCTACATCTACATCGACATCCCAGAATGTGCACTCGTTGCTATCTTCGATTTTAGCTCCGCTGGTTATACTTTTTTCAAAAACAGTTTAACGACTTAATGTTTTATTTAGTCTCTGGCATGCTCTTCAATTGCGACTGCGTTTCTTTTGGTCCAAGCCTTCGACGATTGAACCTCAGGTCTACTCGACAATAATACCTTTACACATCTATGCCATGACGAGCCAACATCGTATAGTTTGTCTCTTCTAGTTGGTGGTCGCTTATCAAGGTACCTTCGAAATGACTACTCTTGCGCCCCTATGGTGTCAGGCGGATCAAATCATGTCCCGTCCCGTCCCAACTCGCCGAAGCGTGCAATACCATCAAGAAACCTAAACTCAGAGCAATCGAGCTATGAACCGCAGGGTACTGGAAGTTGGAGAGTAATGCGGCGGAAACAATTTCAACTCACGATGAGACAAAGGTTGGTGAGTATGCCGACTGGGTAAGATGGAACCTAATTGATTGAGTTTGGCGGAGACAAGCGCAACGATAAGGAGGCGGAGGAACCATATGATCATTGGCGATCACAAACGAGTTACAGTTGAGGGGTTTGGTCAGCACACTGCGCTGTTCAATTCGGCTTTGCCATGATTTAGTCCGGTGGTTCCATGTTGAGATCGGTGGGGCGGTGTGTATAAAACGGATATAGAATGGTTTTAAGTTGTATGTTGCTTTAGTCATCGAAACATGTACGTGTACAAGACGATATTGAAGTGCATTCGTAAAATCAAACAATGCAACTACGGGTTTGCCACGGACTGCCATTCACGGCCATGCACGAACTTCGTAAAGTCCATGACTACCCTAGTCCGAGGAGGCGCGCTCGAGATACAGATTGACGAGTCGTCAATGCTTCGCAGATCAGGAGGGAGCCAGATGTAAAGTCCTCCATCAGTGGTACGTACCCATCCATCTGAGTCGGCGTGGCGCGCTAGAAGCGCGCTCGTGGTTACCAGTTCTGGTTCTCCGCTGCTCAAGACGAGCGGTATATGTGTGTCTGAGTGTGCGTCTGAGCTAGATGGATATGAAGTAGTGCTAGGACATACCTAACAGGATGCGCCGAGATTGTGAGTCCGCTCCAGCGCATGTATCCAGATGCCAAATTCGAACAGTCCCGTCATGAGAGCCAGAGACGAGACGACGGCTACCGGGTAAAAAAGTTGCCGAGAATGGACAATGATCAGTAGTACTAGAAAAGTGCCCTTCAAGGGGTTCATACTGTAGTATCCCAGTCTCGGCATCCCAGATTTTCATGTTGCCGTCAGATGAGAAGGAGAGTATATGTAGGCTATCGGGGGAGAATGAAACAGAACGGACGTCTCCATAACGCCTATGCAATAGCTCTAGAAGTAGTAAACCAGTGGTAGCATCCCATATCCGAGTGGTCCCATCATCAGCGCCAGAAGCAAGACGATTGCCATTAGGTGAAAACGCAACAGATCGTACCCAAAATGAATGACCTTCAAGGGGTTCAAGCACAGATGCGCCAGTGTCTATATCCCATAGCCGCACGGTCCTGTCTTCTGATCCAGAAGCAAGATGGCGTCCGTTGGGTGAAAATACGACAGAATATATGCTGTCTGAATGCCCCCGTAATGGTTCACGCAAGCTAGCACCAGTTAATGCATCCCATAGTCTCACAGTCTTGTCACTAGAGCCAGAAGCAATATACCTGCCATCAGGTGAGAATAAAGTAGAGAAAATCCAGCTCTGGTGACCTTGGAGGGGCTCAAGTAGTGGAGCTCCAGTCTCGGCATCCCAGATCCGCACTGTTTTGTCCCCAGAGCCAGAAACAAAACGCTGACCATCAGGCGAGTACGCAACTGAGAGCACAAAGTCTGAATGACCACATAGGGGTTCGAGCACAGCGGCACCAGTCTCTGCATCCCATACACGTATAGTGTTATCGTCAGAGCACGACGTAATGCGACGACCATCAGGGCTGGATGCAACACACCGAACCCAGCCAGAGTGAGCTTGCGGTAGCTCATATCCTGTTTCTCTTGCCTCTACATCCCATATGCGCATTGTCATGTCCCGTGAACCGGATACAATGCGACGGCCGTCAGGTGAGCATGCAATGGAAAGAATTGCATCTGTATGACCAAGGAGAAGATCAGATACCAAAGCACCTGTCTCAGCGTCCCACCTCCTTACAGCACCGTCTTCTGAGCTCGAGATCACATGTTTGTTGTCAGGTGAAAAAATTGCGTAGTACACTCTCCCAGAATGTCCCTGCAGCTTCAATAGTGAGGCTCCTGTCTGTGTGTCCCAGATCCAAATAGTCTTGTCATTTGAGCCCGAGACAAGGCGAGCACCATCGGACGAGATGGCAACTGAGTTTACCTGGTCTGTGTGCCCCTCGAAGGGCCGGAGCAATGCCTTCCCTGTCTGAACATCCCAGATGCATATAGAGTTGTCATAAGAACCAGATACAAGATGGTGTTTGTCAGGCAAGAACACCACAGTAGAAACGACAGCTGAATGACCTCTGAGCGTAAATAAACAAGCCCCAGTGATAGCATCCCATATCCTCGCAGTCTTATCCCAAGATCCCGATGCTATGAGGCCGCCATCATGTGAGTACACGACAGATAGTACGTGAAAAGAGTGACCTCGTAGTGGCTCGAGTGTAGCAGCACCTGTCTCCGCATCCCATACTCGCACAGTCTTGTCCCAAGACCCAGAGACAATGTATCGACTATCAGGTGAGAATGCTACAGACATGATCCAGCTTGAATGCCCTTTGATAGGCTCGAGCAGTGGTGCGCCTGACTCTGCATCCCATACTCGCACGTCTTCGTCGTTTGAGCCTGTCGCAATCAGCCGACCGTCAGTAGACCATGCCACCGAGTTAACATCGTTCCCCATCCAAATTGTCCGTATGCAAGGCGTCCAGTCTTTCTCAGCACCTTGCGTGATTTCAAACGTGTTTAGAAAGTAAGGTCGCATACGTTGTACAAATAAAGAGTTCGATGGACCCAGCGGGAGTGCAGAGATGTATAAATGCGGCGTGCTTGCGCATATAACGTCGTAAAAGGATAGTATAAAGCGATACACATCGCGGGCGTACAATCGACACTCCTCACTGATGTTCTACATAGTCATATAGTCATTAACTCTTGTTTTTCACGGAACAGGATACCTACTGAAGCATTACTGAGCTCAACCAGACTCGACAGTGCATCCTTGAGCAGACACAGCAGACTCAGTGCTTCAATCCAGTACAGCAGTGTTCGCTCAAATAGAAAGTCCTGCAGGACCCCGCAAAAATCTTGCCTACTGGTGTGGGCTATATGGCTGGTCCAGTACTTGCAGCTGTACATCACATGGGCTCCGATTCGATTGTGCACTTGCGCATCAAGCCCCGAGATGTGCTTGTTGAACATATCAGATGTGTCAAGGTTACATATATTGAACTTGAGCCCATCCACCATTGTTTCAAGGCAGCATGTGGCCAGCACTGCGTTTTGCTCGGCGAGATTGACACACAGCGCCTTCGATCTCTGCTTGTTCGTGATGAAGTCCATAAACGACGGGTCCGAGATTCGAACAACGTAGGCCTGCTTCGGGTCTTCGTACAGTACCGAAGTCAGGCTGCGTAGCATATGTTCTAGACCATACTGAGTCATCCGTCCTCGCATCAGCCTAGATATGTTGGTTACAGAGAGGGGGGAACGGATAGCTGTCGATACAACTACACCTAGGAACTTTAGAATATCTACCAGATCTTCTTCGTCGTCGTCTAATGAACCAGCTTTGACTGCAGTGGAGTATAGCGCATCCAGCTGAGCTGTCGAGTCACCCCCGCCGGACCCATCAAGCACCCGACCAAGACGTCTACAGGGGTTGTGGGAGTCGGTGATGTACTTGCATGCCGTTTGCGCCCATATAAACAACCCGCTCGACCTATCCAAGAGGCGATCCACCGCGTCGGTTGGCCAGCCGTCGAGCTCATCCAAATGGGCCAGCCTCTCCCGCAGGAACAACCTTATGTCCTGGCTTGCATCGTAGTTCAGCAGACTGAACCGCGCATACCAGTCAGTCTGGCTGCCTCCAAAGTACCCCTGCAGATCCGAGTCCGGTCGACTCGTAACGACCACCCTAAGCCAAGGTGCAATATGAGACATGCTGCGCAGGCACCCCAACAGCTGCCTTCGACTCCCCACATCCCCACACTCGTCCAGCGCGTCGACTAGTACAACCAGCTCGTGCATTGGTTTGTCCTTTGCTGCAAGCTCCCCTAGCGGTTTGCCCATCAACGCCTCGTACTGCGGCCGCATGTGTTGCGTATGAACCTCTGGGTCTGACCGGAGTACTCCCACTACCGCTTCTCCGTATGCTTTCCACTGCACGGCTAGGCTCCATGCAATAGTAGTGAGTACTCGGCACGGGTCTCGTAACTCGGGGCTGTCCCGCTTGCAGAAGAAGCTTGCCCCAAGCACCCCCTGTTCGTGAAGCTACTGACAGACTGATGTTGCGACCGAGCTCTTTCCTAGTCCAGCCAAGCCATAGATCCAAGCAAACTTCTGTGCCGGGTTTGGCTCACACGCCCAGGATACCACACCGCGTATGATGTCCAACCGAGTCCCAGATGCGCAAGCTCGATCAGGATCGTATCTTGCTAGGTTCGCCGGTTGCAGCTTTAACCGAAGATCCATTGCCAACCCTGAAAAATAGTAAGCACATGTGATAACATTGCCAATTCTGGGCTCACTTTCGTTTTCCATATCTTGCATCGCGCCAAGTGCCTGCACGACGACTCTTATACTGAACTGTTCCTTTAGCTCACGGAACCTGCCAGTGAACATTTGCATCTGCTCTTGTGGTCCCGAGTCGAACGTCGAGGACGCGAAACGTTCTTCATCGATATCCGAACATCAGAACGGATACACAACATAGATACATGCTACTCACGGAGTGTGCTCCGAGACTTGTAACCGAGCACAAACAGCGACACATCTTCAATCAGTTCGACTAGCTTCCGTACCGTCTCAGAGAGATTTGCATGCGCACGATGCTTGACATCCTCGATCAATGGTATCATGTTCGCCAAGCTCTCAATGAATTGGCTCAGTTCCGTCTCCGGCTTTCCTTGTGCCTCGAGATGCTAAAGCCAAGGAGTCAAAAAAAAACCAACATAAGCCGGAAGAATCATACGAACCTCCCACGCCTTGGTACACAGAGCGAACGCTACCTTAGCACCTCCAGTGGGATCCAGCTAAGGGGGAGAGAAAACAGGGGACAGGATCAACGCGGTACTTTTCTAGAAGGCAAAACACAAGAAACCACTCACTTCAGCTAGTGCACCTCCGACTCCAAGTAGCCCCTTGAACGCCCCTCCTACCCTTCCAAGTCTTTCCACCACGCCTGGCCTTGTCTCCATCCGTTGAACTGTGGCGAGAGCGTCGTGATATGCTTGTTCGGCCTAAGTCACTGTCAGCTATATGCGGCTGGGTCACGCATAATCGACTCGCCTCGTCATCCGACATCAGTCTGATCGCCACCATAAACTTCCCACTCCCACGATCTTTTGTACACTAAGCTCTCAGACGACTCTTGCGAGAAAAATACGCGCGATTGATTCTTACCGATCGACAACTGGTCTTGTCCTGCTACCTTCAATGCAGGGTATGCGCATAGCTCTACTTTATCTTGGAAGGTATGTATTTCGGTAATTTGGATCGTGACTGTCAACGTGTCTTGTACATCACTGATGGATAACATACTCAACCTACCGGAGCTTGTCCGGCGTTCGTTTCGTGTTCTCAGACTTCGTTAAAGAGCTTAAGGCCGTCATGTAGCAGCTCTAAGCGCTCCGGCTCGAACCCTCCGAGGCAGTCCTTTTCCTCTCTTTCCTTTTGGTTAGTTTTAGCGTAGCAGTCGTTTTAGCCTAGAGTCTTGCCAGTGATTAGAGTACAGTGCCAGTAGTACCCTTTTGTCCCCTTTTCTTCTCCTCTTCCTTATGTGTACTGTCTCGAAAGTCGCACCATGGGGCACAGCCTCGAAACGACTCTAAAATACATGATTTAAAAAAAAAAAAAAAACATACTCAACACCTGCCAAGCGTTATATCAGATTCTGAACTCACCAGGGCAAACAGAGATTATTCCAGCATAGCGTCTTTCCTTTTTCTATCCTCTGTAGCTTGTGTATCTTTTTCCCGTCCACGAGTATTTCAATATCTATAGCATAATTGCACTTCTGTGGGTCGAGGGCAAGTTCTGTCATATCACCAATATGAGAAAGCATGAGGAAAATACCACTGGAGCGTACGTACCTCGGATCCGATGCCGAGACTTTTTACTATTTCCCGCCAGTTGCTGTGAGGCCATAGATGCGGAGATACGGCAACGGATGATGGTCGAGCAGCTCAGAACTGGCTAGGCGCCCACAGGATGGGCTCATTTTGTCAAATATTAGCCGAGCCCAGAACAGCAGTCTGACCGAAGCGTCTTGTATACCCATCAGAAACAAACAGAATGGATAAAACTCGAAATTAAATGATGCGCGGCTCAACAATACCAGAAGCGGATTCAGGTTCCAAATCTCGTGTCTGGTGCGCGGGATGCAGTATTATACCCGAGCATTTACAAATGATGGTCTAGTTATATTGTTCAATTCTATCTTGTTTTATGCTCACAAGATGATCCTTCTGGGGTGGATGGTCAATTCGCAAAGTTTAGTCTCCAGACGACCATAAACACCATGCGATCAAACAATAACGAAACATAAGGAACCTGGAACAAGCCAAGCTAGCGATCTTTGACGAACTCTTTTCCTCCTCCATTACACAAACTAATCAATATTCATTCGAACTAGCTGACCTACAGCTAACCAGCATGTGTTCGCACAGTAATACATCTTGTAAGCTGTTGAGCGACCGTCACTCGAGTTTTGCCTTTCCTTTTTCCCTCATCCTTGACCAGCACTGCCTCTAAGGATCAAATGTGGAGGATGAAGAAATCTATTCACTACGTAGGAGGCTGAGAAAGCTTGAATTGGACTGGCGGAGGATCCAAGGTGAAGCGTACGTACTAGGGGGTCAGGGAGATAGTCAAATTCCCAACAATGTTCGGGGTCCTAAAAAGTGCCAAATGGGTACGGGATAAGCCAAAAGCTTTATCTGTGCGGGCCGAAAAACTTCAATGATGTGCTTTGAGATACATACTCTGGGCGAAACGTACCTGGCGATCCTCGGGAAAAGGTTGAATCCAAACGTGGATCCTAATCTTCCTTTTCTCGCCAAGACCATTACCACCAAGCCGCACCATAGTAGAGCTGACCAGACCAAGCTGATAAGTCTCCAGCTGGATGGGCCATCCGAATCTCGTACGTATGCTTGACACAAAACGACGGCTACGAAAGAGAGAGTCATGCATCATTGTTCCACTTCTTGTAAGCATTGCAGATAAATGCAACTGATGGAAGAGATTATGAAGATGCCTGTGGGTTTAGCGAGAGTTATGTGTTCGGCCTACGAAACTGTAATCGCGAAGCCTCTGATTTGTAGGTGTTAGCTGAGGATTCGAGGGAAAAGCATGGGACGTCGACCGAGTACAACAAGTACGACAGCATCCATTTCCTCCGTTCATGATTCCGAGAGATCGGTGTGAAAGATTATCGTTCTTCAAAGGCCAGGAGGCGTAAACTACAGCCTGTGTAGCTAATTCGCTTGCTAAGTAGCATCTCTTCAGCGCCACGATTGGAGACTAAACTCAAGAATAGAACATACCGAGGCTATCAGTGACAGGCATAAAATCCCTATATTGGGATCATATTCCATCGCCAAAATTTCCCTCTCCGTCTCGTCCCACTCCGACATGCTGGAGATTAGTTCTCTTTCCACACCTGGTTTTGCCCATGACGCCAGGTTGAGGTTGAAAGTTGAACAAAGAGTACCCAGGACAAAATACCCATCAAATTGCCATGACGGACAAGACATGGATATGTCTGCCCGTACCGGGTCGATGTGTGTATTGTCGGTTGGCGAGAGATGAGGGACGCAAATACGACGAACAAAGCGCACAGCAGTGGGTATGACGACATAACCCAAAGGGCATCAGGTAGTAGAGTAGCATATCATGACAGTGGTCGTAGGGAGGTAGAGGTCAACGAGCGTAGAGTGGTGGTCGTGGTTGCTGGTAAAGTCTGTGTACGTCATCCAGCCTAATCGAGCACCATGGGTAAGCGCCGACAGGGATAACCCAAACAAAGCCATCTTCAGGCATGTTCTCTCGACCACCACCAGCAATGCAACCTCACACGCTTTCGCGCCTCGCAACATAAAATCTGGAGAGCTCTCAATAGTCACACACATACCCTCGTCTATAACCACCACGGCACATGTGACCCCCATTGCCTATTCGACTTCGACTGGTGTCCACTTTGATCCTAGCCAGTTTGGACGTCTTCTTAGGTCTACCTGTTCGGCGAGCTCATGGTGGGACATTAGGTTGCGGCCTCATAGTTGTATTTGCGAGTTGATTAAATGATGCTGTGTGAGCTGGTGTCTCATCTTTAGAACTCGTTTGCGTCCAGTTATCCAACTGTGGTCCCTAGTTCCTCTGGGTATATTTGCATACCAACGAATCAGCTGCCGCATAAATCTTGTATAAAATATATTCTCCTCGACGTACTACCTATCAGTTATCCTCCTCGATCTCATATCGTAAGTGTACACGACAGTTGTTCAGAACAAGATATTGACGAGCTTGTTTTCAGCAAATTTCGTTTGCGACAATTATTCACCCTTCGACCGACACTCGCTAACGAATAACTCGGATACAATAACCGAATTCAAGTCCCGCAAGACTATAGAGTTTGCGTTCCGGCATTGGTCTTGACAGGGCAAATCGGTACGCAAACCAAACGATTTTTCATTAATTCTCGGAACAATGACACTAAGGATCATAGGCTACATGAAATAAACAAACTGGTCTACGGTTCCAAACTCGGGCACTACCAGGACGTGTGGAGAATGTTCGCACGGTATGAACGCCACGACCTACTTCGGCAAAAGTAAATCAATTCACCCCCACTCTGGAACTCCCCTCACCTGGGTTATTTAGTATCCTAAGGTGAATGGATGTTCCTCTCGCACCTTCACCATTTCCCCATAACTCGGCAACCGACAACTCATATCCCCACTCTCCATCGTCGATTCTCGTGAAATCCCCGAAACTCTTCAGATTAGGTGCATAGACGACCTCCAGCCATAATTTCAAGCATTGCCTCATCCACCAATATTGGATTCGGTTACAAACGAATTGCCGCGGAACTTGGATGGATCTCGAGACTTGATTTATCGCTCTACCCCATAACTTGTATTGAAAGATGGCGGATATCTCTCGCGCCAGGTAGGCGGTCTTGAAAGCGCTGGCTTGTGGGCCCGTCCTCGACACATCCCCTCTTGACTGGCGATCACCCTTTCCGACGCCTATATCGAGACGAGCCCTAATGTCGCTATCCTCAATTGTACGAGAACACCATCTGTCGGCGGAATTCTTGTCCCCGACTATCATGAGGGATTACGTCTGCTCCGACTGGTACAGTATATTTCTCGAGGGCTAAGTTGTTTTTGGTTAGGGGTTTCAGTTCTTGGAGAGAATGCTTGGGCGCCTTGATTGCTGAACTAGGATGGGCTGTTTTGATCCTCGCTCGACTGTTTCATATGTATGTTACGACTTTTCCGTCGAAGGAAGTTGAAATTGCACATTTATTGGACGATGGCATAATAAAGATGATCGACATTTTGAATTGACAGCCGAACAAACGCAATAATACAAATACAATCTTGTTGAGACTTCATCAAGTTGACTTTATCGTGATGTCGAGTTGCCAAAGTGCACTGGAGTCTAAGTACTGAAACACCACCAACCACAGAAGTAACTCCCTTTTTCATTGAACTTGACTGTCTCTCTCGCCTACGAATTCACATCCGTGAGCCAAATCTCAATCGTATTGCATCTCAGAGTGAGCACGAACCCAGTGTCATAGTTATGCGAAGACGCACGAGATGGAGTGTCATAAAGGAGATCACAGTTCAATCCTCTCTCGGCAAGACTCTTGAAAGTCCGTCGAAGAAACACGACAAAAGAGCAAGGCTATCTGCCCAGTATTTCAATAGAACCCTCTCGACGACGTGACTGAGGACAAACGTACCAGGCAACATGAACGAAGCGAAACGAAAATGCAAATTCATGCTACCATATATCCATTATTAGGGGACGTCTCGGTAGACTACCTATTGGAGGTGTCGCTATATTGGCCCGATCGAATCACTTGTTGTGTACTCTCAACAGATCCAGTATAAACCCAGGGACGGGGTGTTTGATTGTTCGCAGGCTGGTTTCCAACTCTACCGTCATGGCATATAGTTGACGAAAAGGCAGGTCGCAGGAGAATGTGAGAAGATCGGGTGGTAGACTACGATTCTGATCCTGGGTCGCACTGGGTATGTCTCCTTCCGACAAGTGTGAGCATATGGTTCGGGAAGCGGTGCGAGATGAAACATACAATTCAACGTACCCTAGAAAGGGCGTTGCCACATGAGTCTGCAATTGTACACGGCTAGACATCGTAAATCGATACCGTGGGTGACTGATCGACTGCGCACCACATCGTCTATGCGCCTAACAGTCTCTCATCAGCGCCAGCATCCAGACGTACCCTCAAAAAGCCAAGCGACTCACCTGATAAGAGCATCTCGTGCCTAAGCCGTTCGCCGTATCTCGAGGGCAGGACCAGTGCGCCTCCCTCGCGTCCCGCTCCGGCATTCGATGACATGGTTCTGAAGTCTAGTATTCGTTTCCTACAGCGTCGGATCAGAGCAGCAAAGTGGCTAAGAAAATCCTGTTATCGTGCGTAGATTGGTAGAGCATAGTCTCGGTCGTGGTGGTATCCAACAACGCTCGCCCGTGCCGTGTCGATATTCACGTTGCCGATTGACGCGAGACGAGGAAATGAG
>JAYRCO010000373.1:0-28467 GCA_037042815.1 Ceratobasidium papillatum | reverse complement strand
AGGCCATTATTCTCGCCGCTGCCTCATTTAGCATTGTTATATGGGTCATTTCTGGAATGAGCGAGGTATTGCAGTGGCTTTAAAGCGAGATGTCCTGAGAAAATGCCACGTGACACAGTGCTTTTCAGCGGGGTCCCCTTTTGAAGCTCTGCTTTTTGTTCGCTGGTAATATTCTGGCCTTTTGAAGATTAAATAACGTCATAGGTCGAATCGTTCGTAAATCTGAGGGTGCATAAAGTCTTTTGAGGTGCATCCATGGTTTCCATCCGTCACGTGCGCGCGGGAATGAAAACCGGTTAGAAACCGTGAGTGAGTGTGACAAACACGTGTAAGAAAGTGTTTGTTTCAAACCGGTGAGCAATTTCCTGTTTGACCCCGAGCCCTAGTAAATCTGGCACAGAGACAACGCCTCAAGAAAGTTCTAGAAAAACACGTGCTAGCTTCTGATCCCCAGATAGACTCATATCTACGTCATATTCATGACTAATTCCCACATTGACGCCCACGGCCGCCGCTTCGTAGATCCATATAGGCGCCCTCCGTCGGTCTGAGGATGAACGCCGAGTCCTTGGCGTCCAACCCCTAGCACTGCCATGTGCTTTGACATCTCAATGCTGTGAAAGTCTGACGCTCAGTGGCGGACGAAGATATTTAAGCGTGTAGGGCAGAATACTTACATCTTTTCACACACATCCATCCTCTGCCATAGGAGCTTGACTTCATTCTCAAAGACTTTATTACACACCCATTTGGCAGCTATTGGACGCATTGTCCAGGCGAGCAATCTTGCTAACCTCAACTGTTCGCTTCTTCAGGGTCGTTGGAGTGATGAAACCATTCCACTTTTTTAACCCTCTTTCGTCAGAGGCTCGTAGGCGTGAGGATCTCATTACTGGCTCACTAGCTTCCTCCAGTTTAATCTCCGGACGCTTACTCTCGTGGTCTGGGTCAAGAAATCGTGAACGCCTGTTTGCTATGAGATTTCATCCACACTGGCATGACCGGAAGTGTCCAGTCATGCAGTGGTATAGCGATCAACGGACATCAACCACGAGCTTCCGGTCAATAGAACATTGTAGAAGTCTACAAGGGCCTTTCTTCCATGAGTACCTACTGCTCAAGCTTACAGATGGGGCTGTTTGTCGAATAGAGCGGATGGGAGAAGGGTCACACACGGACGCAGTTAGGTCTATTGGATGCTCTGCGTTTGACCTCATCCAGTGGTTTCCCGCTGAGAAATACGAATCATCTAAAATAGATTCGGAGACTATTGCGGAAATTGACTTTCAAGGAGAGTTCGATATACTTGACGTTCTTGCCGTATGTTATGCCGTACAGAAAACCGGTCCGTGCAGGGTGTATACGCTGCAGCGATACAACTGCTACTTCTTGTGCTTGACTATTCTTGCTGTGCTCAGTCGGCGTGTGGCTAGCTGGGAGACTGGTATAACTGAACATGCTTGGGGCTCATGTGTGGCGTCCGCGCTCGACAAGCTATCCGACCTTACCCCTGACGAAGAAAACAAACATGCCATACTACGGCTGTGCATGGCACTCGATGCTGGCAACTCGGGTGCAGCAGAATGTGTTAGAAATGCTCTGCGGCGTCACTTAAATGTTATTCCTGAGTGTCTTCTTGCGTACAACCAAACGATGTCTGAAACATTATGGCGTACGTCATGGGAGCCGGCTTTATCTACCGGTCTTCGTGGTGTGTTCAGATCCGTCGCCGCAACGTTATTGCAATCAGGCAGTAGCTTCTGGGGGACAGAGCTTCCAGAGATATTTTCTATGGATCAAGACTTCGCGGCCAGGGCAATATCAGAAGACAAACGCCTAGAGAGCCATTTTGTCGCCGTCACGCAACGAGCTGGAGATCTAATTTTGAATCATGCTGTATCAAAATACAAGGCCTTGAAGCACATGAGAGATGTTGAAGACCCTGTTCCATTCTATAGGAAGGCAACAAACGCTTTCTTTGGTAATAGTTACGCAATAATGCTCGCATCGAACCCCTTGTGGGCGCGGAGCAATGGTGATTTTTTAGGTACGTGTTCCTCTGCCTCAGCTGGTGCCGAATCTCATGCTATCGTGTACTCCCTCAAGATCAATGCTACTCGCTTGCCGTAAGCAAGATGTCGTTCACTCAGCTCCGCACTTTTGGCACAATGTTTGTCTCGGGTGACCATGAGGCGCTAGCGGATCACGAAGGGGAGTTTGAAGAAGTCGTGAACATGATGAGAGGCGTTGTTGATGCAACGACCTATGTCTCAGTAGTACTCGATGTGCTGGCCGCCAGCTCGCTGAGCGAATCAGATACACTACTGTTGTTAGGCAGCCAGCTGGACGAGAACAGCTTAGCGACGCTCTCGAAATCACTGGTAATTTCCGCTTTGATTGATTATCTCAGTCTTGCAATCGAAGCTCAGCAGCCTCGCGTGGTGGTCCGGTATTCATCAGAGGTACTTGTGTGATCAGTTGTCCTCATTTTCACATACTTACTTCGAAAAAATAAATAGGATCTGGTCAGACGAGACATTGGCGTTACAGAGCTCCAAACCTCGTATATCAAGTGCCGTATCGAAGCTCATGCAAAGCGCGTCGCACATCATCAGCTTGCTGCCGAGCCTCTCGTGTGTCAAGATATGCAGCACACTATGGCAGAAGTATGGAAGTCACTCCCCACCGGCTTCGGCGGTGTTGACAACGGGAGGCGATTTGAGATTGGGCCGTCAGGGAGCTTCACGCCATTCGGCCACTTGGGAAAGGTTCGTTGTGTACAAAACGCATCTTCAAATCGCCGCAACGCCATCGCATTTGTTGGGATTTGATTAAAAATCAATCAAGGTGTGAAGTAAAATCAGTATGCTCCGCTCGATGAAGATTGTTTCTATTCTCACGTTAATACCTCGCTGTAATCCAGTCGTTCACTTTACCTGCAGTCGCGCATACACGGAGCTTTTCCTGGGTTTCGTGTATCTCTTAGAATAAAAATAAAACCCTTGATAATGATAGTCTATTTGAGATCGCCGCTTGTCGATAATTCTCTACGGTAAGGGGTAATTACGAGCTCAAAAGCAGTCCTGTGGCTCAATAATATGCAGATATCTTGCTGTAATATTGTCGCTTGCTGAATGAAATAAACTCATACGGAAAGGGGTTGAGGCTCCAGCTGGCCTCAACAATTTTTAAGGTAAACAAGAGTACGGATGGGGGTGCTCCAGTCCTCTTGTTAGGCTGTGGGGCTGAATTGCAAATTGCTCGGTAAAAGCACACTGATTCTCCATTAACGAGGGGCGCTACGGTATCAAGGGGTTCAACTGTACCAAGTTTATCGCAAAAAATTGTCCTGTTGCTACTTGTATGCATATTACACTTGTTTAGCCATGTGGTTTGCTCCCAAAGTCTAGCTGGGTGTGCACCGCCAATCTCCCAGAGTGGTACAATATCTGAAAATATTCCATTTGAGGAAACACAACCTGTACGATAACTTCCACGGGCAAGACTGCATATTATACATAGAGTGTATCAAAGCGAAAGAAATACCAAAGCCCCCCAAGTACGAACGATCATGAACCCAACGTAACTTTGTTCAAATCGATGATCTCGCTCAGTTGCGCGCTCCGTTTCTTCTCGGCCGCAATCTGCTTCTCCAATAACCTGCATCACTCAATCAGTATACTCTATCAGTGTAAAATCCAGTGAGACTCACTTGATAACATTATCCGCCTCCCCAAGCCTCTCTTTCGCACCCTGGCGCTCCCTCTTGACTTTCTCTTCCGCAGCCTTCACCCTCGCTTCATATTCCCTCACCCTCGCCTCCCACTTCATCTCCGAGCTCGCATTCCTCTCCGATTGCTGCGAGAATCGCTCTTCAGCCGACACAAGCTGGTTCTGGGCGTTTTGCAAACGACGTTCCGCATTCTGGGCTCGGGATGATAGAGACCGGATTTCAGCGTTTGCGGAGACACCATCCCCAGATGATGCACGCCTGAGTTGTCGGATTTGAATCGCGAGTTCGTCGTTGTGTGACTAAACAAAATCTCGTCAGGGGGGTGTGTTTCTTGGATGAAAGATTTCAATGAGACTCACTCGAAGCGCATCCAACTCTCCCTCCTTCGCAACCAGCTTCTTCCTCCAAGCCTGGCGCGCATCCGCAATAGTCTTCAAGCTCATCTCAAACTTGTCAAGACCTTTGATTCGGTGGTCAAGACTCTTGTTCATGTCCCTGTAATTCGAAATTAGCACCAATATACCCAAATCGGGAACTAATAGGGCCAAAAATAGACGTACTGGATCTTGCCCAACAGTTTGGTTTCCAACTCTTTAGCGCGTTTCGCAAATTCGGAATTCAACAACGTGAGCGAACGGAGGCGTTCGAGTATTCGGTCGTGGAAGACTGAAAAGTTGGTAAACGGTTTGCCGTCTCCGGAGCGTTTCTATTCCATCATGTTAATCTCTTCACTGGGAGACGAGAAAGTGGGAGACAAACCTTGTCAGCCCCAAGAATCTGATCAACATACTTGCAAATCGTGAGCAAAAGGGTATTCCGCTCGGTGATTTGTTCACGATATTGAGACTCGGTGGTGGTAAACGAGCGTTGGTCCTTGGACAGTCTCGACTCGATCTCAGCGAGTTTAGATTTGTAGCTACTAGCATCTGCTTCGGCTGTCTTGAAATTCTACGCAAACAATCAGTAAAGGTCCAAAAGAAAAGTTCAGCTCAAGAAACTCACGGCTTGAGCAGTATCCAACTTTTCAGACAAGTTCAACCTCGCTTGACGTTGGACCGCAAGCTGCGTTTCCAGATCCCTCTTCTCAGCATGCTACACCCATCCGACCAGAATCAACTGCCAACCCCGCCTGAAAAAGCTTTGCAACATACCATCTTATCAACAGTTGCCTCCCTCTCCCTGCCCCTTGCCTCTGCATCCGCAAGCTCTCGTCGAGCCCTCGCCAACTCGTCTTCGCACCTCTCCAAATCACGTTTCAGTCGATCCAGCTCAAGCTCCAAAGAGAATTTGTCTGTAGTCGAAGACTCGCGTGCTGCTTCATGCGACCGCAACGCAGATTGAACAGCGGCGAGATCATCTTCACGTTGATGAAGCGTCATCTCCATTGATCGGAGTTCATCCCGAGCATGCTCCAAATCCTAATTCCCCCGTCCAAGTCAGTTCACCACCCAGAAAAATGTGGCAGATCGCGCACCTGCTCAAGCTCATCCACAGCTCTCGCCTGAACCCTCTCAGCGTCCTCCACACGCCCAGCCCAAATCTTCGCATCCCTCTCCCGCTCCATCTTCTCCTTCTCCCACTTATCCTCCGTCTCAATCAACTCGTCCTCCAGCGCTTTCTTATCAGCCTCCAGATCCTCTCGCACAGCACGCAACTCGTCAATCTCATCCGCAATCATCTCATCTCGTCTAGCAAGCTCATCTTCTCGTTCCCGATGAGCAGCCATCTGTCGATCAAGCTCAGCATACGAAGACTGAATCGATCGAAGTTCGTCCTTGGCACCAGCCAATTTCTATTATCGTATCGTATCAGTACTCGGACAGTAACAAAAACATTGCACAACTCACGTCTTTCAACGCAGCAACAACCTGCACCTCGACTTCTCGTTCCTGTCTCGCATCAGCTTCTGCGGCCTGTGCAACCTCCAACATCTCCTCCAACTCGTACACTCTCTTGGCTTGAGCGGCAATCTCCCCATTCGCAGCTTCGAGGTCCCCCTCGCGGTCCTCTTTCTCGGCCAAGAGCGTGTTACGCTCAGACTCGACATGGGCAAAGGCAGTTTCAACTTGATCGTGCAGGTGGGTGGTGTTTTCTTCGAGATCTTGGTTTCGGAGACGGAGTTCGCGGATTTCTTCCTCTCGTTGAGCGAGTGCCTAGATCAAAATAATCAGAAAATAATGCAAGAGAAAGGGATGACCAACGTACGTCTTGCATCTCCTCAATACGAGACCCCAACTCGGCCATTTCCTGCCGCCACTCTGCATCCCGCTCGTCCATATCCGCACGCAACTCGGCTTCCAAAACCCTAAACTCGTCCTCCCGACTCTCCATCTCAATGTTCGTGGCCGTGAGCTTGTCCCTGAGCGCATTAACGTCCTCCTCAAGAGCCTCCCTCTCAACCCGGTCGTCCTCAAATTGAAGCCTGGAAGCCGAACGTTCTTGCATCGATGATTCATGTCGTCGGATGAGTTGCTCGTGTGCGAGATGGAGAGCATCAAGCTCTTCGCGCGCGTCGTCCCTCTCCTCGCCTAGTTGAGCCAAAGCGTCGAGCTGAGCCTGGGCTTCCCGCCTAAGCGCGATATTCTCGTCCTCAAGCTCTTCAACGGCCCCAGGAGCCGCCCGTTCCAAAGCGTCATTCGTTTCCTCCAACGCCTGTCGTGCATGTTCGAGTTCGTCCTCCAGCTGATTATTCCGAGATCGAAGTTCCTGAAGCTCAGCGCTCTCGCCTCCACCACCAGACCCCGTCCGTCGCCGAAGAGCCCTCAACTCTCGTTCCCGCTCATCCAACAACCGTTCAGCCTCCATCCGTCGAGCTCTCTCCTCGTTCAGGGCTGAAGAACTAGCACCGGTATGTTCCATCTCTCTCCGCAGATCCGCCATGGCACGTTCGGCATCCGTCGCCGTTTTACGATGCTTCTTGAGCTCTACGCGCTGAGACTGGACTTCGATCTTGAGTGAAATGTTCTGTTTGAGTGCAGCTTCGAGGTGGTCGGGTGCTAGTTGGTTCAGACGTTCTTCGAGAAAGTGGACTTTGAGTTTGAGTGCAAAGTTTTCTCGTTTGACTTGATCGATGAGCTGGATGTATTATTAGCTTGAATGTAGTAATGAACGCAAGCGGCTCACCTTTTCTTGTTCTCGAAGTGTCATTGTTGGGCCCTTGTCCGGTCCCTTGGGATCTTTGCCCTTTGCTCGAGGAGTAGCAGGCTCTAATAAAGAGGTACGTTTGTCCTTTCCAGGACTCGGCACAGGACTCTCGTCTCCATTCCCGCTAACCTCGGCCAGTCGATCAAGTGATTCATCAACATCACGAAGCGCAAAGCTATTAATCCGTTGAGGTCCTGAGGGTGTACCACCACTATCGTCCAAGCCAGTTATAGTTTTCACACTACTTCGCCGTCGAGGGACCGGAGAAGGGGTAGCAACAGGCGCAGAGGACAGAGTTTGGGATGAACCGGATGGCTTTCGGCTTGCCATGGGGGATGAGAAGGAGGATTGGTATGAGCCGAAGGAGACATCTGGTGGAAGAAAGTGGCCCGACGCGTCGCCGCTTGTTTCCTTGAGTCGAGAGACTCGTCCGCGCCCCGACATGGCTGGACCGTCGTCGGATGCGCGTGGCGGTTGTGGTCGGAGTTGAGCTAGGTTGGATCATTGGAGCCGGGCGCTTGTGTCATCATGACAAATTGGGCTCGAACGTAAGCAGTGTGGCTATGATTGGTGGCTATTGGCGATACAGGATAGCCCATGAACAGATTTCGTAGAGTCCCAGATAGTAACTCTACTGGTCCAGCCGGTGGGGGTGTGATTCAAGTCCTCTAAAGGTGAAAGGCAAGCGTATATGTATATTGAATTGAGCTTCTGTGGAAGGTCGCGCATGAGAGAAAACATTTAGGCTATTCATTTGAAAGGGTTCATTGGACCAAATCAGTCAGACATAATCTTATCATACACGAATTGGGTTCATTTTTCCAGGATGCGCAACAATAATCACCGGATCCTCCAAATACTCTTCTTGCCCCTCCACCGCCAAATCAAGCTTGAACACAAGCAAACACTGCACCGCACCAGGCTCCCTATCCCAACCCTTTTCATCTCCAGGCTCGAGTATCACCGTCGGCTGCGCAACTCCGCCCTTTCCATCCAGTTTATAAGACGACAACCAAACTTTGATCTTCGCTCCCGTCTGATTCATAACCCGAACTTCGTGATCGGCAATCGTAGTTGCCGCTACTCGAGCGTTTAGGTGTGAGGTCCGTAGGACCGAGCAGTCGAGGAGCGAGCAGAGATGGCGAGGTCGGAGCTTAAGTCACGCAGGAGACTTGCCAAGGTGCTCGGTATTCGAGATGAAGCTGAGGAACGTACAGGACGGATCGAGGCTTTATATACATCGTGAACGAGTGTAAGGGTTCGATATGAAATGGAGATGAGATAAACGAGTGTGAGTCCGTGGGTATAGATAAGATAGGCGCAGCCTGTGGCTGTGCCGTGTGTGAGTGCGCGCTCGCACCTCACATTAGGTGACGAGAGAGGCGGATGGCAAGAGCCGTCAACGTGAGGGTAGGATTCGACTCGGGCGAAAATGGCATGACGGAAAGGTCGCAAACATAGACGTTGTTGGCAAGCTCGGGATCAAGCGCAAGATCGGTATCAAGACAGTGACTGATGTTTTCGTTGTCGACTGGAAGCGTCCCACACTCGTGAGCGACTCCGCCCAACTGTAGCATCTTGAGCTCGATCTCCTGAGGATTGACTTCAACCCCGCGATATCCAACAAACTGAAGCCCAGCCGATCCCATAAGGCTGTTCATCGCCGCAGCCGTAAGCTTTTTCATCTCGCCAAGTTGCTGTTTGGTAGCCGCCTTGCCTCGCTTCATCTTGATAACCGGTTCGTCCGTCTTCGGATCAATCGAAATGCTGTTGTCTCCTACGAGCTGTCGAGGAAGGATAAACACCATAATAAACTGGGGAAGATCATCGTCTGGGGAAACGCCGCGCGGAAGGAAAGACGAAGCATCGATCGACATGTTGGCGAGGCACGCCTGTTTACCAAGCATCACATACGACTGGAGCTTCATCGGACCAAATTCAGCCCTTCGTGCAGGATCGCCATACCGGAACGAGCACGAATAGAACCAAATATCGTGATCGGTCAAGTGGAGTCCACCTTTGACGAGTAGGTTCTCTTGAGTGATTCCCGGAGTCCGCATGAGGATCGTTGGCGAGTACACGCTCCCGGCGCATAGAACCACCTTGGCACCCGACTTGACCGGAATACGAACCAGCTTGCCTTCCTTGGTCCGCACATTGAGCCCGTTCACATTTTTATTGTTATCAAGCTCGAGTGAGCGAACGTCGGCGTTCAGTACGGTCTTGAAATACTCGTGCTCGACAACCTTGCCGCTAGAATCGGTCGGTTTGCTCATGGCAATCTCGAGGAGCTTATCAATTGAGCTATATGCGCCTTGAGCAAAGTCGTAGTTGTGATCATCGCGAAACTCGGAGGCGATACGGCCCCATTCCCATTGGACCTGGGAGTCCGATAGTGCAGCAAGTCCTTCGATGTTCAAACGATCCATGACGTGTTGGTGGAAAGTCTTCGTTCCGGGCGACGAGAGTAGCATCAGTTTTTCTGCACGGCCATAGAATTCTTCTTGAAGATCCTTGATAATATCAGGGTGAAAGTTCTGTTGAAGATTCTCGTCGTGAATGCGAGGCGCAAAGAGACCCCAAGCAGAGCTTCGTCCTCCCAGAGCAAAGATCGGGCCACCGTTCCAGTCGCCCTGCTTCATCGGAGGGTCGAATACGAAATCGTCACGGAACATGCGGAAGAACGTGTCGTTTTGTTGTCCCCGGTCGTTCACGAGTCCGTCCGGACGAGCAGTATTCAGACAGTGAGAGTGGAAAATCAAGCCGCCCTTCTCGAGAAGTAGCACGCGTTTTGCCTTTTTGCCGAGCAATTGGTTGCTGTCGAACAGGTCGTGAGCGAGGACACCTCCACCGATACCTGAGCCGACGATGATAATATCGTATTCTTTTCCTGAATCTTGGTGCGCGGCCTCCTCCACTGAAAGCGTAAAGAATTTATCTTCAAACGTAGGCGCCGGTTCCATGATGGCATCAATCGGCTCAAACAGCCAATGTTGCGTTGGTTTAGTCTATAAATATACTCTCAGTAGGCCTTTTGCAGCTTCTCGGATTCTTGACTTACAGAATTGCTCTCGAGAAGTTTAACCTATATCCCAAAATCAGCCGACAGATTTCATGATAGGTAGAATAAGCTACACCAACCGTTTTACCGTCACGAGCGTCAGCCCAGGCATTCCCCTGCTTGTTGACCGCACTTAATCTGTTCAAAGTATAGAAAATTAGATAGAAATCAGATCAAAGAATAGTTTGCGAACCGTGGCAAGCGAGGAGACCAAACTTCAAGATGCCATTCTGAAGCTACGGTCGTAGACGAATCTCCGATAACCTCGTCCTGTGCATTCCAGGACAGCGTGTACTTGTTGTCAATGCTCGTGATTTTGTAAATTTTATCATTCAATTTCGTGATATTCCACTATGTATGCAATGTGAGAAACGCCATGAAAGCTCGTAAAGTTACGGACACCCACCTTTTGATTGTCGTTACTCAAATTACGAGTCTCGACCGTGATTGTGCCGTCATTCGCAATTTGCAAGCATGGCGACTGCTTGGTAGGTATTGTGATAATATAGGTACCAGTTGTAGGATATGCTAGAAGCCCCATTTTAAGGCACTTATATGGATTCAAGACCAGTGGGGTGAGGCAAGCGTCTGCATGTTCGTCCTGAACTTGCCTTCACACTTATACGCGCGATAGGATCAGCGCCCTTCTGAATCTAGACGAATGCGTTGCCTCGCCTTCCGTATCGTGCCGGTCAAATCAGTTCTAGCCCATCGGACTTACAGTGCTCGTGAGCTCCATAGAGTGCTAGATAACACACTGCTAACGTACGATGCGGAAGGTTCTGATGAGCGTTCGAGGTCCAACAAAACAGAAGAACCTACGATACACATATCACGGCGCAACGGTTATCGTGGATGAGGGTTTTTCTCGACCGTCAGCCTCGTCACGTTGATGGTTTAGCGACGTCGTGCGGTATGTTCCCAACTTCGAGGAATTGATGATCCACCCGGAGGACAATAACCGGTCGTCGGCAATGGCGATACGTATCGTATTCGGCATCCAGCATTCAAAGTTCTACATATGAGGGATGAAAATGGATCAAGAACTTAAGAATGCCCGAGATTTCAGCCCACAACAGTAATTAGGGGTTAGGCTTGGCCACCCTCATTCCCGCTGAGTACCACGGAGAGATGGCGACAGCCGAGACGGCCAGACGGAGTATGCAACTAAAATAAGAATTATAGTGAAAATTCGTTACTTGAGATGAAGCGATATCAGCTGGATGGTATGTATTGGTTGGAGCGCATGTCCCTTCAAACACGGTCATACCCCTAACGCAGCGGATACATGTTGAGACCTGCATAAATTGAATGAGTAGGTTCGCTGCGGAGTCTCAATATGAAAGCTCGCCTTCCTCTGAGCTACAATCAGCAGTGATAAACCGAAGCATTATGGCTCCGAGAGTCCATCGCCATGTATGCGCAAACTCCGTCGCCATAAACGTATAGCCGACCACCGGCTATGCAGCCCGTTGGCGCCCACGGCTTCGAGATCATGATTCTTTAATTACGATCAACACCACGAGGGCTGATCTACAAGTCTCGGTCACCCCAAAACGAGTTTGCGTCAGACTGTCTTGCCGGAATCTAGAACATGATCTCGTTCAGACAGCAGCCTTCTCTAATCGAACCGCTCGCTCACTCGAAATACAGGAGATAGCCCCAGCACGAGATAGGAATATCTGGTGATTCCATCGTCGCACCGATGAGAGAAGATTTATAAGTCTCAAGGGGTGGCGAGATGTAAGTAGTCGAGCAACGGGTTCCCCCATACTACGTCCCCCCTGCGTTTAACCACCATGGCCTCTTACGCTCTACCGGTTGCTGGCGTCTTTCGCATCATAGCACCTGGCGCGAATAAATATATGCAGCTTGCAAATGGCGGTGAACAGGTTTTTCTGAAGCAACTCGACTTGGGTAGCAAGTATCAGAAGGTGAATTCATTTCATCGAACTATGCATTAGGTAATACTCAGCTTTGGTTGACATGCAGTGGAATGTATCAATTGTAACGGGAAAGGCCAATACGTTCAAAATAACGAGCTTCGACAACAAGTTCACGCTCACATGGGCTAGTGGAGGCGTATACGATAAGTCCGGTCACGGATATCTAGCCGGTAAATCGAGTTCAGCCACCACCTGGGTTGTAACCAACGAATCACCTTTTGGGCCGCGGTTAGTCGTTAATCCATTTGAACTGAACTCAGCTTGAATGTGTTACATCGTTATAGAATTTCAACGCCTGAAAATGAATCCTATTGGGTCAACAGTAGCGACAATGAAACCGTGAGTACCTGTGGTGAAATCAACCAAACTCCGGCGACTCACCAAATGCTAAACGATATCTAGGTGGAGTTCATTCCTAACAGCACCGTGAGTATCATGGATAGTACCGCATGGCTTGAAAAGCTACTTAACCTATCTAACAGGCTTGGAGTGGCACCCAGTCTTGGTTATTCGAGCTCGTCCAGCTTGGCGTGCCCCCTGGCTTCGAAAGCAAGTTTTTTACTCTTACTCCCGAGGAAGCTGCTATCCAAGAGTCCGGGAAGGAGTACGACATCATCATCGTCGGCTCAGGCATCGGCGGTGGCGTCCTCGCTCATGATCTATTCGACACCAACCAGTTGCTTGGCAAAAAGGCGAAGCGTATCCTGTTGCTCGAGAAAGGCGGCCTATCTTTCCACTCTCACTGCTTGAACACTGCTCGTCCGGACGGACTCGTGAACGACCGGGGACAGCAGAACGACACATTCTTCCGCATGTTCCGAGAAGACTATGTTTTCAATCCACCGTTATCAAGCCAGGACTGGAATGGTGGCCCGATATTTGCTCTAGGGGGTCGTAGCTCTGCATGGGGACTATTCGCTCCTCGGATCCACGACGACAACCTCAAGAAATATGTCCATCCAGACGTTACCAAAGATCTGCGGGGCGAGTACTATGACCGAGCAGAGCTCTTGATGCTTCTTTCCGCGCCTCAGACCAAGCCAATTCACCAGAACGTGATGGACCGGCTTAATATCGAAGGTATCGCAGCGGTCAAGGAGAGCCAGATGCAGTGGGAGTGGGGTCGTATTGCGTCCGAGTTTAGCGACGAGTCCAATTTCGACTTCGCTCGTGGCGCATATAGTTCGATCGACAAGCTCCTCGAGATCGCTATGAGTAAACCAAGCGACTCTACCGGCAAGGTAATCGAACACGAGTATTTCAAGACAGTTCTGAACGCCGATGTTCGCTCTTTCGATTTCGATCAAGACAAGAACGCGAACGCGATCAACGTACGCACTCGGGAGGGCAATACGGTCAAGATTCCAGTCAGGTCGGATGCCAAGGTCGTGCTGTGTGCCGGGAGCGTCCATTCTCCCGCTATCCTCATGCGCAGTGGCATAACTCAGAAGACGCTAGAGGACAAGGGCGGGCTCCATTTAACGGATCATGATATCTGGTTCTACTCGTGCTCTTTCCGATACACCGATCCCAAACAAAGGGCCGAATACGGACCCATGAAGTTGCAGTCGTACGTGAACCTGCGAGGCGAGCCTTGTCTAGCGAATATGTCCGTCGATGCTTCATCTTTCCTTCCCCGCGGTGCTGCCAAGGGAGACGATTTGCCGCAATTCATTATGGTCTTCATCGTCCCGCGCGAGCTGGTGAAGAACAATTCCATCTGGATTGACGAGAAGACGGACGAGCCAGTGATTCGAATGGATAGGGGTCCTGACGCCACTGAGGATCAAAAGACGGATATGCAGACATTAACGGCCGCGGCAATGAACAGTCTCGTCGAGGCGATGGGGCTCCAATTTGTAGGCTTCAAGGGGGTCCCATCTACTCCAGACAAGATCGATCTCCATCAACTCCAGCTTGGCGGTGTCGCACACGAGTGTGGTACGCTTCCAATGATCAACAGCAATACCGAGAATTGCCTCAACACGGACCTCGCCTTGCATTCCGATCTTGCTAGCAACGTATACGTCTGCGATCTCTCGGTCTGGCCGTTCTCCCCAGAGTCGAACCCCACCCTTTCCCTCGCTGGTCTCGCTATCCGCCTTTCCCGACATCTGAACGCACGGCTGGATACGACGAGCATCCCCTCCAACGAAGTTCGCGTCATGAACCAGACGGGTGCGAAGATCAAAGTCTGGCTTACAGACTATAAACGTCAAGGCGAGGGTGGTCTGGCGGAACAGGCCGTTGTACTCGACGCGGGGGACGAGCAAAAGTGGACGAGGGACCCTAACACGGCTCAAGGCTTGCTCGTATTCAAGCTTGACCAAGCCAAGTTACCTCAGGAGGTGACATTTATGGATCAACCGGTGGTGATGGTCACGCGCTCCGGAAAGTTAAACCCCATTCGGCTTTGATGGATGAAGTTTCTGTAAAGCAGGTGGTCATGTTACGATTTGAAGCCATATGTACTCCATGAAATGAGAAACCAAAATGAACGTACACATGTATCCGGAGCTTTTTCGTGATGAGAAACAGCTACCAGGCAAGAAATTAGTGAAATAGGAGATGTCGAGCTCCCCAATCAGCTAGCCATAATCAGGCGGGAAGGATAGAGATACTCATAAAATTAAAATGATGCCAGATTTGCAGCTTGCAAAACCAGCAAGAATAGTAATGCTCGTCTGATCACGACACGAATTCATGTCATGCTGTGAGGGCGGTTTCTGTAGTTCATGATCGTAGTCGGGACAAGAGCGATGGTCGCTCACGTGTGCTTTCCCCTCACTCCCCATGAGAGTATTACATAACCGGCATTTTACGGTTTATCTAACAACATACGAATGGTCTTTCCACAGACTGTAATGATACATTTTCTTTGACCATCTACCTAGATGACATGGCAATAAAGCATCCAAAAGGAAAATAGACACAGAAGAAATATTAGGCTAAATCGAAAAATGAATACAATAATAGATCGTCCCCGATGTATGCATGCAAAGTTCTAATGCGTGAACAGGCAAACACAGCGTGTATGAACAGAGCTGGTCCCAGTCTCCCCATTCCTAGTCCGAAGGCGCAGGCGCATACTTGGACTTTTTCCGAACAAACGCCCCATACCGCTTCAGAACATACGGAATCGGAATCATCAAGATCGCAATTACGCCCAGTACCGTGCTCGCTATCCTTGGATTGAGATTCTCGTACATATTCGTCGCGAACAATGGGAAACCTGCACCGAACATGGATCGAACGACGGTGGAAATGGCGAGTGCGGATGCAGCGAACATGAGGTAAGCGTCGATGATGTAGTTGAAGAGGGAGAGAAAGAGTAGGACGATGCTGAATCCGGAGAGGGCGCCAGAGAATGCTGGAGCTAGGAAGTGGATGTTAGGGTATGATGTCCATCTACAACGGATAAGCGATTGGTCCGTGGCCAAAGAGTAAAAAATGACCGAACATACCCGAACCAGAAAAAGCTAAGAGCGTAGAGAGGGCCAGCAAGGAGAGCCATGTCGAGTCGGTACTCGGGCGGTACGGGTTTAGGCGAGAACTGCTTCATGAGTTTCTCGTACTTCGGGTTGTATACAACCAAATACTGAAAAAGCGTGAGCAAGGAAGTGAAACAATTCGGACAGGACCTCACTCACGCAAATCACACCCGCAATACCTCCACCAAACAGCGGTAAGAACATTAAACCCGAGGCGCCCTCGTTCAAGTGATGTCCCTGAGTAAAAACGATAGGGTATGCCGCGAACAGAAGGTAGACGCATCCGTAAATGAAGGACATGTACAGAGTGACGGCGAGAAGCATCGGCTCCCGTACAATCATGATGAATGGCCGCCCAAGAATGTTTTCGAGGCTGAATTACTCGTGTGTCAAAGGAAGGAACGTGAAGAAGCTGATGAGAGACGCACCGCTTGGTCCAATGAAGGTCCTCGCGCTCGATGGCGCTGAAGTAACGCTCGTCTCCTGTCGTTTTACGCAATTTCTGCGCCTTCTTTTTGAGGATTATTGGACTGGATCATGTTAGCACAGTAGACAACCCGGGTGCAAAATCGCGAACTCACGCATAAGTCTCAGGAAGTGTGAAAAATAAGGCAACAGTGCACACGCCAGCCTAGAGATGACGCGTTAGTAAACCGGATATACAAGCACAATGGCAGCAAACAGATGGTTCGAGCAATACAAGAATTCTGGAGAGCAGCCATCACTCACAAAAATGGTCAACATCCAAAACACCCATCGCCAGTTTACCCCTGCAACACTCATGTATCCCGCGACAGTCGGCCCTAACGCCGGCCCAGCAAAAGGAGCGAGAGTAAAAATCGCCAAAGCTTTTCCACGTGTATCGGCATCCCAGCTAAAAAGAAATATCGGTAAAAAGATCCGACGCGGTCGGGCGACGGTGAAGCTTACATGTCGGCTATCAACGCACCAGCATTGGTGAGTGGAGACGCCGCAAAGGTCCCGCCAAGGAACCTAAACACCAGCAATGACGCTGTATTAGGAGCCAGCGCACACCCGACCTGGAAGGCCGTGTAGACCACAAAGCCGACAAGGAATATCGGTCGTCGGCCAAAGTTTTCTGATAGAGGTCCCCATGCCAGCGGACCCACACAGTACCCGACGACAAAGAGACTGGGCCAGTACGTCAGACGATTGGTCGGAAGGAAATGATGACGAGCAAGTACCTGATAGTCAAGATCGCGACTGTGGCGTAATTTGGTCAATGTGATGACAGATCGTGATGACGCACGTACCCACTGTGGAGAGATTAAACTCTTCAATGAGTTGTGCCTCCACACCCGACGGAGCTGAGCTTGCGAACGTTCTGCAGAATAATCAGATACAGGGTTGTGCTTGGCCACCGACGTTCAACGTACGCGTTCAGGACGGTGACGCCTCCGAGAATTGTAAGATACCATCGCAATGGTCGGCTCCAGTTCTGCCAAGCAAGTCAATAAACGTTTGATTGCGATATTTAACCTTCGTACTTTTGGGTTATCGGGGTCATCTGGACCATCCCACTGGACAAGGAATGGATCTCCTTTCTCCTGTTGCACGTCACTAGGTGGTTCTTCACCAGGTGCAATGACCTGGTCAACTTCTCCTCGGTCCCGATCGTCGTTACGAGTCTTGGGTTCGTCGACCACAGTGTTGGCCGAAGACTCAAGGTCTGAGTTGCGAGAGATTGAAGAGGGCATCGTCAAGCGGGGTCCACATTCTTTCCTTTCGGCTCTGACGCTTTTGAACATCCCTTCGTCAAGCCTCGGCCCGAGAACCACATCCAGTGCCGACCGGCATCGCTGGCGCTCGGCGCTTGTGCTCCATCCTGATTGGATATGGGACCTCCACCCTCGGTGTGACGTCGGCGAAGCACGGGGGTCGAGGCTAGACTCAGTCAGCAGTTGCCAAATGCGTGTTGTGCTGGTGGTTCGTGCGGGGTTTGGACCTAGAGAACGTGCGCCACTTGTGCTATCCTCCAACATGAGCGCCACATGTGTAAGACTCTCCTCGGCCTCGGGGATGCTTTGCGGGGAATGAGCCAAGCGTACTCGAAGTTTCTAATTAAAATACTGAAGAAGGGGTTCAGTCAGCGCGGAGATATATAAACTCTGTACAATAAATCTGCCGGGCGGGCCCGTCGGTCGCCTTTGTTGTATGATTCACATTAAGCCACTGAAGCATCCTTTAGCTGAGCAACAGTGAAACTGTAAGGCAACAAGTCTTGACTACGGTGTCGTATTCATAGATATCCACGCGTACCACGCCTTGCGAGTCAGGGATATCAGCCACCGTGTTGATCGGGTCTTTGGTTGCACAGTCATGAGTGATGTGTTAAAAGCCTCAACAAGATCACCAGACGGCGCCCGTATAGAAATACTTAGCCCGAATATGAAATAAAAACTCGCGTCCGAAAATGAGCCAATCTTTGTGTAGTTGGACAGCTTTGTATGTCTGTACGTGTATCAGTTGAATATTGCACGCTTTGCCGCACGGTGATAATGTAACGCAACGATTTCAATTCATCCCTCATAAAGTGCGGCTACATACAGATATTCGAGACGACAAAAGTAGCAGAAAAGACAAGAAAAGATATCAATTTGTGTTATGCTGATCCAGAGGCACACATATTCCTGGTCGATAGCACTGGTACCACTCCTCTCCGAGCTTGGCAGAACTAAAGTCCAATTCGAACCAACCACGACCAGACATAATGACCGTGTTCTGGGGACGTAACAGAAGATTTCGGACGTCAACCGGTACCCACACGAGTCGCTTCGAGTCGCTCGTAACGACCCAGCCATCGTTGTCCAAAGTCCAGAAATCCAGCGAAGACTCACTGCGTTGAGTATCCCATATACGTATAGTGCTATCAAACGAACCGGAGACTACGTAGCGGCCATCTGATAGGTATGCGACAGAACTGACCCAATCGGCATGCCCTTCGTACGGTCGTCCTACCATCTGACCGGTATGAGCGTCCCAAACGCATACAGTCCAATCATATGAACCAGAAACAAGATACAGCCCGTCAGGCGAATAGGCGACAGAGGTGACAGGTCCAGTATGGCCTCTAAGAGTATAGGCGACCGTCTGACTAGTACGTAGATCCCAAATAAGTATAGTACAATCTCGGCAGGCAGAGGCAACGTGTGTACCGGTAGGTGAATATACAACAGACGCAACGGAGTCGGAATGTCTCCTGAGAGGTTCATCTATCGGTTGATGACTGGGCACGCTCCAGATTCGTACAGTGCAATCATCTGAACCGGATGCAATACTGGAACTGTCAGGAGAATACGCAACTGAATTCACCCGACCAGCATGTCCTTCTAGTGGTTGGCAAATGGCTTGACCAGTGCGTGCATTCCAGATGCGTACTGTTTTGTCCTCTGAGCAGGACGCTATCAGAGTACCATCTAGCGAGTAGACGATTGAGGTGACTGAACCGGAGTGCCCCATAAGTGGATGCCCCTTTAGGCAACCAGTACTGGTGTCCCAAATGTGAATAAGGCCATCTCCTGACCCTGACGCAAGGTGTGTGCCGTCAGACGAGTGCGCAACCGATCTAATACCGGTAGTAGTGCCTTCGAAATGTGGCCCTACTATTCTACCGGTTTTTGTGTCCCATGTGTGTATTGGTTCATCCAGTGAACTGGAAACGATGTATGTGCCGCTGGGTGAGCATGATATGCACTCAAATGGCCCGACGTGACTCCCAGGGGTTGGTGCACCTGCTTGGTCGAACGCTTGTGTGTCCCAAATGCGTACAGTCTTGTCCTGTGACGTAGAAACTATACGTCCGCTATTAGGCGAGTACACGACCGAATCAACCGAGCCAGTATGACCACGCAGTAGCTGCCCCACCACTTGACCAGTACGCAAGTCCCACACTCGTACTGTCCGATCAAAGCCCCCTGACCCAGATACAATCTGCATTCCAGTTGGAGAGTATGCGATTGATGTGACCGAGGCTGTATGACCCCGGAGTGGCTCCCCAAGTATTTTGCCACCGATGGCGTCCCATATACGGATAGTTCTATCGCAAGAGCCAGATGCAATATAAGCTCCGCTGGGTGAGTATACAACGCAGTTTACGGAATCAGTATGCCCTGTGAGAGGCTTTCCGATCATCTTGCTGTTGAGGACATCCCATATACGAATTGCCTTGTCTCGTGAGCCAGAGGCAACACGTTTTGATTCGGGTGCGTATGAAAGAGAAGTTACTGAATCACTATGGCCTCTGAGTGGCTCGCCTTTTGTTTGGCCATCACACGCATTCCAAATGCGGATAGTGGTGTCATGCGAGCCAGAAATGATTGATTTACTCGCCGGGCAATACGCAACTGCGGTGACCCAATGAGTGTGTCCTTTCAAGGGCTGTCTCAGTAGCTGGTAGCTCACCGCATCCCAGATGCATATGGTTTTATCCCTGGAGCCAGAAATGATCTGCTCTCCATCTGGCGTATAGATAACGGAAGTCACTAAATCAGTATGACCTTCCAGTGATTGCTTCAATGCACGGCTCGTATGTGCATCCCAGATATGAATAGGTCCGCTTTCGGAGCCAGTAACGAGACGTGATCCATCATGCGAGTACGCAGCACAAGCCACACCGTCAGTGGTTGAGAAAACCGATAATAACACAGCGTTTCGTTTCGGCATGGCTGTACCTGTTGCATCTATAGTACCCGGGGCCTTGGAAAAATAATGCCGTGAGATCGGCCTGTGTTTCGGCCAGAAAGGGAGCCCAGACACGTAGATGTGAGGCGTGCTCTTAGGCATCGCACTGTATGAGAACATTGTCACGAATTTCCAAGCATCATCGACAAGCTCTCGAAAATCGTCGGATGATTCAGTTTTCTAAAACATAAGAGTATAAAATTAGCCTGGAACGACTCATGCTTTCATAGGAACGAACCTGGGACCATGAGTGGGTGCGATACAGGGCATCCGCCCCAAGATGTATTGCTTTTTTCAAATTAAGTATTTCCATCCATACGAGCAATTTCGTGGATAAAATGCGAAAGAGCGACGCTTCGAGGCTCTTAGATGACCGACCTAGTTCTAGATGGTCGACCCAATGTAAGCTGGCATAGAAAAGCTCTTTTGAGATTACTGCATCTACTGTTTGGTCTATTCCTTGGACTTCTTCGTCAAACAGGAACGATGAGTTCAAGCCGCAAATATTGAATTGTATATCAGGCACGTTGATTAGATCGAAGCATCTTTGTGCAAGCTGTGCATGTTGCTCCTCCTGATTGCAATGGAATCGACCAGAGCGTCGCTGATCTAGTAGGTAGTTTGAAAATGACGCGTGTAGCGTGGTGACCAGTCCACTAGTCTTAGAAACATGCAGTACAGAGTACAGAGGCTCTAGGGCGGGAAGCACTGAGCTTGTGCTATTAAGCTTCAGTAAGCCAGCTATAGTTTCAACAGTCATGGGTTCCTGGATACAAATCACGCTGTCAAGAACCTGTTTCATCTCATGTTTCTCTAGATCTTCTAGACTTGGATTATCAAGCGCAGCGGATAATATCATGGCGTAAAGTGTGTCAATCTCTTTCTCGCTGTTGTTTGGACAGGACTGTGATGGGCGTAGAACTTGCTCCAGACGACCTATATATCGAGAGAACTTGCCGTATCCAATGTAACGCACGACAGTGGCAGCATAGATGAAAAGTTCTCCTGAGCGATCTGTAAGATGCTCCAGCTGACTCAAGGATAGCTGTATGCGCCCAAGGCTGTATGTTAAGTAGGTTTTGATATCATCACGTACCATGAGTCGGTCTAGTTCATGAAGGCATATTTCGGTCTGGACTGCAGAGGCCGCAACACTCCACATAAAGTCTAGGACTCCAGGCTCGGGCCGGCTCGTCACCAAGAATTTAACTGGCAAGTTTGGTGCGTGGAGCAGCAATACGTTTAGAATCTGGTTAATCCCATCCGGATTGCCACACTCATCCAGCGCATCGATTACAATGGCCAAGTTTTTTGGTAGTGTGCTCTCGACCTCTTTAAGCGGCCCCGCAAGCAGTGCTTCAAACTGTTCCATCAAAGGCTGGTTGTAAGCATCTGGGTTTTGCTCCAATGTGCGGCATAGTACATATCGAAACGGCCGCGAGAACAACGATAGCTGATAAGATAGACTGGGGACAATCAGATTTACGTCACGGCATGCAGGTATTTGTCGAGAGCAGAAAAAGCTGGCTGCAAGGCGCTCGGTGTTTTCCATTGCATGGCAAAAGCTGCACGCTATAGTGGTCTTGCCCGTGCCAGCCATGCCGTTCAACCAACATATCCTTCGGCCCGAGTGGTCAGATAACCAATCCTGCAGATGTTTCAGCACGCTGATGCGTGTATTAGGTGCGCATTCTTCCCGCGAGCAGCCATCGGCACGTGCAGAGCGGTATTTAGCTACGGACGTATATGGGAGCAGTTTCATGAAGTAGCTCTGGTGACCGCGAAATAGCAGTTAGCCTGGGATTGACACATACGCCTTTTTAACTCACTGCTGCATGTTCATCGGCAATTCTCCACATATTCAAGTTGACATTAAGCTGGGTACTACTAGTGAGGAGTGAGGCAGTAGAATCAGTATAAAACTGACAGTTAGGCGATTCATTAGCCCTTGAATACGGCGATAACACTGAAGAATCTGATCCGCATCTTCTTGTGCTTCTGCATACCGGCTTATGCTCTTATTGCGCTTCTTTTGGAGCAAATATTGCGTTTCACTCTCAATATCTCTGGATGAAGCAATGACGTCAGTTAATGATATACTGAAGCAAATGAATATCCTTACAGAGCCAAGTTCATGATACAAGACGTCATTGCGGGATGTGATATATCGTTGAGGTGACGTGATAAGTCTTCGCAGAGTTTATCGAGCTCAGCTCGGATCTTTTCAAGCTCCACGCTGCTTTTACTAGCTTCCTAGGAGGTGAAATTGATGGTTAGCTCATTTTCTTTTTTCTGGACATATGTATTGTCCACCTCAACTATGTCAATAGATGCCAATATCCCATCTGCTGCCGATTTAAGCGGCCCACAAAGAGAAGAGGTACGACTCATTATACCGGCGAGCGTTCTCATACCAGTCCAAGTAGATTGTGTGGCTATACGCTCGGTCGCTTGCGGAATAGCCAAGCCCGAGATAAGATTTAGGCGCTGAGTGGTGTCAACAGGCTCCACGTATGGTAGAGTTACTTCGGCGGTCATACATGAGGGGTACTGATCTGTAGGGAATCCAGAGCTATCTGTAACTGCTCCCTCATTTTTTGCAGCACTAGAAGAATGCTGTCCGCGATTAGGAGAATGTGCTCTTCTCAATGAACTAATTAAGCCCCTAGTCCGACTCCGCATGTCGTTTAGCCTCTTAGACATCAATATTGGATGATCTGTTTGGAAAGTTTTAGGAGAGCAGCAGTATGAAAGTGACAAGGTGGTCGTCGTACTGTTGGAGCTAATGATATCGCTCGGACTGTAGGATTTAGCAGATCTCAAAGCTACTGGGGTAGAAGGCAGTGCAATCAAGCCGTTATCATAATCTGCTCGCCCGAGAACGTCCGGCACCGCATGACGATGTATTTGGCCAGAACTAGAATTTCAATCTTTGATCATTTCAGGGTTGACAGTACATGCAGCTTATTGCTTGCATACGCAATGTAAGGTTCATGCATGAGTAGAAAGCCCGGCATAAAAGTTTAGGTGGTTTAGGTTCGGATGGCCTAGCCTGCTCAATAGCGTCTACGGACCCCTGAAGCGCGACAGAGCGATAGCCAATCAGCGTTAAGTGAGCCTTTCATATTGATCATCCGATATTTACTCAAGTTTTGATACCTATTTATGAGGTCATGGCAATATTAATGTTCAGATGACATGAATGGTCAAATCTATAGCAGCGTGCGACTCAATCTCGCTGCTCACCTAAGTGACTGCTCAATTATAACATACGCACAATGAAGGCAGGACCAGGTCAATGCAATTTCATCGTTGGGGCTTGGCGAAAATATATCAACTCAGCATCTCGTCCGGCTCTCAACTCTCAAAAACATAGGCGATAGGGACTAGTATAGAAGGTCGCGTTGAGTAATGCCAGTGCAATTGGTTGGATCATGTTCCATACTACTTGGTGAAAGCTGTCGCTGCTCTTCAGCTCTTGGGATATTTTGGGCCAAAGGCTGCAATTATCTTTATTGGAGAGCACCTATGAGCACATCAAACGCATACAGTCAATTTATATGAGTCAAGGCGAGGGGGCTATCGGCAGAATGAGTAGGTCTACCTCGGAAGAATTGAGCAACCCTCATATAGGTATATATGCGCGCAAGACAAATGCCATTACAAACCTATTCTTGAATGCATATACTACCTCTAGAATCCCGCTTGATTGTATCTCCCTCTGGCGTTCATACACCCGAATACTTAAAAGTAACTTATAGGCTTATGTTACATAGTGTGTTGAGCTCTCGCAATATATCTCAGCCAAATCCCAATTGACTAACTCGTCTACCCAGCACTGGCTACGTTGCTAGATCAGGGAAACCATCTTGGGGAGATCTAGGTAGTACCTAGTAGCTGAGCTAGCAAACAGAGTATTGCCCGAGATCAGGTTACACTCGAAGATGTGGGATAGATAGGGTTTGACATGTCGAAAGCCGTTTTATTTGGGGAAACATATTTTGGCCTGTGGTATCTTAGCTGCGGCCTTCTACGGCTATCATCACGGGATTCAAAGCTCATTTTGGCTACTCATAAAGAATCCTTTGAAGAGGTTCAGTGGGCGAAGCAACCATAATACACTAGTGATCAAAAGTAGTGTACCAGTCAAGCACACTCGGCTGGTGCACGACGTTTAATCGCCAGTGTATGCACACTAGCTTCAATTTTCCCGGCCTTAAGGACATCAACGGCTTTTGTGGCTCTATCAGGTAATCATCGCCTTGTGATCTGCTTTCTCCTTCTCATCGACTGGTATTCTTTGCACAGACAAATCTTCATAGTACAGCTTATATCCTTTTGTTGGCTATTGGATGGAGCTCTTTTGTTTAGTCCTGTTTTCGCTCTAGCTCCTCGCTCTTGTTAGTATTCACCGGCATAGCATTTTTACGTCGAAATATAAGGGCCTACGCCGGAAAACCATAAACAAGCCAGACTCCCTCAGAAAGAAATTTTCGTTTCTAAGTGTGGCTTTGACAAGATGTGTAATATAAAAGCCGGAGCCTGATGAAGCAGTATTTTACTTACCTAACACTCAAACTTGGCCAGGCGAGACCATAAATCTAGAGCTCCGGAGATTTACAGATTCTCAGAGGTGCTACGCGTAGTAGAGCGGATAGCTGTGCCGTTTTCTGGCTTGGCAGCCCTAAAGTTGCTTGCATCGCGATGCTGATGTACTCATCTGAAGGCATCGCATGGTGCTCCCGGTTGGGTCTCTAGATGCCGATTGAGTGCTATCCGGATGTGTCAAACGTACATGAAAGCAATTGTACTCAATATCTAAGCACGAGGCAGGTGCAGTAATTATGGAGAGACTGAAGCGTATTTTTCTCATCTCGCGTATCAAATACAGTTGTGCTTTTTTCGGTCACTTCATCCACATAGACTCTCATCTAATAGTGCTAATTATAGTCAGCCAAGTCCCGATAGAAGCGCCTAGCGAGCGTAGAATTAGCTACGCGGGGCAGAGGTGGGCAACCGAAGTGTCGGATGGCGCCCGAGACCGCCGGTAACATCCATTTGGTGACGCCGGCGCTCTTCCATCACGGAATCAAATCCATCCGAAGGTCTCTTGACCTCGCTCCTGACCGCAATTCCAGTTTTTATTCCCGTTTCTATTCCCGTTTGCTGACCCCTCATGGCCAAATGTGTTGTCGATTCTCTCGCCTAGTGCAGTCGCGAACACATCTATTGCGTTTTTCGCGTGATTGCCCACTCGACCATCTGCCACACGCTAATAATAATAATCCGCAAGCAAACGTGCTTCGGTCAACTCTGATTGTATTTAAACACCTAGTCCTCGCGCTATGACTGTCAGCATCGGTTCAAGGTCTGCTCTCGACAATGCGGTTCCTCTCAACTCTGGCTGTTGCGGCCGCGAGCTTGCTCACCACTTCCAACGCGGCGGTTGTGCCTCGTCAATCGACCAGCTGGGTCTCAACGCCCTTCAATCCACCAGCAATCCCCCTTGCTGTTCGCTCTCCATACCTCTCTACTTGGCTTGTGGGTGGTAACAACGGCGGCCGTCTCAATACTGCTTGGCCTACGTTCTGGACTGGTTCTGTACGTTGATTATTGAGCATTGACACGCAACCTTTTCTAACGCGACCGCATTCAGACTCTCGGATGGACTGGTTATGCTCGGGTTGATGGTGTAGTTTACACCTTTCTCGGCGCTCCGACTGTCGCCGGAGCGACTACAGCAACCCAAAAATCGATGCAGGTATGCCCTCGTTGCTGATTATTGAGGGCATAACGACTTATTTTTCTTCAAGTTTACTGCTACCAAATCGATCTTCGTATTGAGTGCAGGCCCAGTTGATCTTATTATCACGTTCTTGTCTCCTGTCGAGGTAAGGATAGTACTCACTGAACGATCTAGTTTATTCATGATTCTGTCAGCCTACGGACTACGTCCGCCAATCGACCCCCTTCAGTTACATGACCGTTACCACCAAGGCCACTGATGGCAAGGCCCATAGCATTCAAGTTTACTCGGATATCTCTGCCGGTATGTTCGTAAGCTTAGCGTATTCATTTAATCTCACCGAGTTTCAGAATGGGTCTCTGGCGACAACTCTCTCACTGCTACATGGTCTACCAACAACTTGAACGGAGTCATTGCCCACCAAGTTCAGCTCCAGAACCAGGGTCAGTACAAGGAAGTCAACGACCACACTCAATATGGCTCGGCCTACTACGGAACCAACAGCGGAAGTGGCGTCAGCTATGCGACTGGCCAGGATACTGTCGTTCGCGCACAGTTTATCAGCAGCGGTAGTCTCGGAAACTCTCAAGATACTGCCTTCCGCGCGATCAGCGACCGTTGGCCCGTATTTGCCTTTGCCCGCGATATTGGTTCCACTGCCGATTCGAGCGCAAACCCAGTAGTCTTTGCTGTTGGCCACGTCCGTGATCCGCTAGGTAGATATCCATTAGACCATTTATAAAATCAAGCTGACAGATCATCCAGTTACATATATTGTCGCTGGAAATACGATGCAGGATCGTCACCCATACTGGTTGAGCAAATATGCTAACGCAAACGATATGGTGAATTGGACCTAATTAAAGTTTACGATGCTGCTCTAACAATCTCGAACATAGATCGTCGCCTTCTTGTCTAGCGCCGAGTACCAGCACGCTGTGAGCGCCTCAAATACCATGGATAGCAAGATCACCAGCGACTCCAACGCCATCAGCTCCGATTACACCTCCATCACCGCGCTCTCTCTTCGCCAAGCCATGGGCGGAATCGAAATCACTATCTCCAAGACATCGTCTGGCACTTTTGATACGAACGATATATTTGTTTACCTGAAGGAGATCTCCTCGGACGGTAACATGAACACTGTCGACGTTGTCTTCCCCGGTTGGCCCGTGTACTTGTACCTGAACCCTGACCTCGGCAAGCGCCTACTCGCGCCAATCTTCACATATAGCCGTTCCGGCCTCTACCCCAACAAATGGTCCGTACATGATATTGGCTCCAGCTATCCGGTTGCGAACGGACACAATGATGGTGGTGACGAGGCCATGCCTGTCGAAGGTTAGTAATTCTGCTACAGCATTGTAGCCTTTACTAAAGATCAATACTATAGAGTCTGGCAACATGATCATCATGGCATTGTCTTACTATCGCGCTACCAAGGACACGAGCCAGCTCTCGACCAACTACAACCTCTTGAAGCAGTGGACTCAGTACCTCATCGACGATTCGCTGATCCCGGCCGACCAGTATGTGCCTAATACTCGAATATGTGACTTGATTTGCTCAACGATATTCCTCTTTTCAGGCTCTCTACCGACGACTTCGCCGGCCATCTTGCCAACCAGACTAATCTTGCCATCAAGGGTATTATTGGTATTCGCGCTATGGGTGAAATCGCCACTGCGCTAGGCAATACCGCCGATGCCTCGACCTACAATGTAAGAGTGTCAACATACGTTCGTCCACCACCATATCTAACCCTTTTCTCACAGTCCAAGGCAGCTTCATACGTTACCCAGTGGCAAAAGTATGCCACTTCGAGCGAGGGTCACCTCATGCTCCAGTACAACAACCCGACCTCGTGGGGTATGGCTTACAACCTCTGGGCTGACAAGCTCTTCGGCTTTAACCTTTTCCCGTCGAGCGTGTACACGATGCAGACTAGCTGGTACAACAAAAAGTTCGGCACATACGGTGTCCCGCTTGATACCCGTCACAGTTACACCAAGTCGGGTAAGAACCTCTTGCTGGTAGCTGGATATTGAACTAATGCAAGGCGATGCGCAGACTGGATGATCTACACGGCCGGAACTGTCACAGACACGGCTACTCGTAATTCGATGGTTTCCCGCGTGAAAGCATATACCGCCAATGGTCTGAACACTGCACCATTCTCAGACTGGTGGGTCATATGCGACCACTTTTTCTTTCTCAAATACTGAGGGCTGATGTGGCTATTCGAATAGGTACGATACAGCCTCTGGTACTTCGGTTGGTTTCCGCAATCGCCCAGTCGTTGGTGGTCACTTTGCGCTTCTAGTACTCCCGAAATAGTCGATTGGGTGCTGACTGAATAGGGCTATCTTTGTATATACAGCCCAGCTCTTTGGAATCCGATCTTTTGAGACTATGAGTTAACTGAGCCGTGATAAATTGTTTCGTAATGTACGAACCCTATGAAATGGGGCTCGTCATCAATTCAATACAAGACGAGGTATAGGAAGACTACACCCACATGGAGCGCAGAGCTCCAAGCATCTTTCTTTCTATATATCACATCGTGATCCGGTCATAGGATGACACAACATCTCGGCTGCCCGGCTAGTATTTGGCTTATCACGTTTTATAGCCTAAGGAAACCT
>JAYRCO010000372.1:0-28488 GCA_037042815.1 Ceratobasidium papillatum | reverse complement strand
TGCCTGCAAGATGAGGGCCGGGACTACTGGACACCCGCACGCCCGACGGTCGCTCGCGAACAGTAAGTCGACGGACTCGGAAGAGCTCGAGCTGACTACTATGTCTACAGACTCTATCGTCGCCTCTACGGCTATTCTCTTCTCTATCTCTCTTTTTCCTACTCTCGATGTCTGATTGTACTCTGAAGTCTGAAACCTATATCAATGTAACACCCAAATTAATCACCTCGAATCAAAGCATTTCTCTTTTTGCCTTTTTTTCCCCCACCGCGTGGTGTTTGTCGCTTCTTCCGCTTTATAAGGTATTAGGTTGGTTGTTCTCATAGACCCTTTAAGGAAGATGAATCCGCTCGTATGGCGATATACAACTCACGCCTTGAGTCGGCTTTGTTCAATTCTGCTGGTAGAAGTCACACACTGGCCTGCAGACTGCGCTTTATCCTTTTATAGGATTACCTGTGTTGACTTACTTTCATGGGTAAAGTCCGCGTATTCTGTTTTTTCTCAAAAATTCCAAGCCGTCTCTTTACTATGAAAGTTAATACAATGTCGCATATAGCCAAGTCCTATTACGTAACGGTGGCACGGTTATGGCGTGTATTTAACTAGTCTGCTGATCTTCGCTGATCCACCTTCCGACGGCCACCGCCCGCCTACGCTACTTGACTGATGGACGTAAAAACCGCTCTTCGGACTTCACCGTATTTTGGCCTTGATTCAGGCATATATCGTATTGTGCACGTAGAACATGGGTTATTGATGGGATGCATTGGCCACAATGAGCGGGCTGAGTGTGCCGCGGCCGATGTGTTTATGCCTGGATATTATGCTGTGAGATAATTTGGCACTGGATCCTCGTAGCTCTGATTACTACGCTTATAAAGTGGAGGATTGAACGAACAAGAGACGGCTACCGACTTAGACATTGCGAAACTGGGGTCTATTTACATACATTTTACCATCAGTCCGCGTGGGCCAAGATCTGGAAGTTATATCCTCTTAAGGCAAATAACGGATACGTGTAGGGGCAATATCTCGCTACGGGTATATATACTCAACTACTTTGAAGGATTCAAGATGCGAGCGACACAGTATCCATTTTAGATGTTGGAGGTAGTAACGCTGATTCCTATATTTACCTTCTCATCGCGTTCTTACGAGTTGCATTTATTCAAAAGGTCCTATGAATCGGTTCATAGGTTCGGTATGTAGCATATTATGGATTCATTAGGTTTCGCAAATCGATTTTCTGTAGGATTGCATTCAAACACCCGAAAAATATGTCAGAAGCTGTCATGTGAACAGTCTAGCAGCTCATAAAGGATGGCGCTTTGAGCCAGTCAGGTAAGTAGCTAAACTCTGCAGAGCTCTGAAATTTTATTCAAATGCTTATTGACTCAGCTATGAGCCTGATGTAAGTAGCCCGAGCGCACAAAATCAAAACGAGGATTTGCTGGACGTCTATAAGAATCTGGCAACTCAGCAGGGCACCTTAATCCGCGAACGAGAGGCTACGAATCAGTCTCTGACGCGAGAGGTTGAGAGGCTCAAGCGAGAACTTAGCCAAGTAAGCCCAGTCCGCTTCTTGAAGCCGATATGAAGTATTAAGCCTGTTGTTGTGTAGTACCAAGAAGTTTCAGAAGAGATGAAACCGTTTGATGTGCCACGACCACAGAATATGGCATGAGCGCATTCGTGTATAGTCGATACTAAAGGCAATAGGCGAAATCAATTATAAATGATTGCAGGTACTATTTGGCCACTTTCCTTTACTACAACTAGAAACTCTCATGTACGAAGAACAGTTACGCCAAGACCTACGTACCACTGACTTTAGTGCCCGGATCCGATGTGACAATTGAGTGGTTGTGGCTATGATAGATACCGTTACTTTCTGTATTCTGCTACGCTTATCAATATATTCTGAATCTGCAATACTCAGACGAATGATGAGCCAAGGCCGCCTTCTACCCGAGAGCTGAACAGGGGTAATCCGATTTTAGCGACGTTCGAGGGAATGGTTATCAGGAAGAAAGGTGCGTTCGGCGGTCACCGAGTCAGAGAATCAAGCCACGCCTATACTAGATCTAGAGATTGTCGTTCAGTTCAGCAAGTGTTTATGCCGCTACCAGGTGTTTTATTTGTTTGTTTGTTCCATCTGTTAAGCGCCGTCGCTCTGTTGTGTTGATCCAATAAACAACAGATGCGTCTCCATACGACCAGCTACCTGATTGTTTCGTGTATAGATTCGGCTAGGCATGTCATACATTCTCTGCTAATTAGGGCGTGGGATTATATCAATACTTTTGGCCGCTTCACAGTGGCCAAGTCTACCTCGGTATATATCCATAATTTACGAATAATATAACAGCGGACATCTGCCAAATAAAGACATCTCTAGCATATAGAGATTCAAATTAGAGCACTCTAATCCTAAGGCTCGCTTATGACTCACAACCAGTAACCTCGGGCGATGTGAGTTCAAGACGGCCTACTTGTCACGCTACGCGGTTCAACATCACCATGTGGCTATTCGAAGATGACCGAGTGGCTAGGATACGTGTCTGTCACAGCGGCCATCAAACTGAAAACACGTGTATGAGAAAAAGTTGTTGAATGATTGCCAAGTCGGGCACTGTTACGTCAAATTAGGCGGCATACGTGTTGGACTGTGTGGTGTTTTAATAACTAAGAGATAGAAAAGCAGAAAATGTGCTGCCAGTCACTCGCCAGTCCTTTTTCCTATGGAACAATGGAGCATACATGGCGCAATAAGCAACGTGTGACGTGTGTGTGATGACCACGTGCTCTCATGACCCTGAAAACATCTGCATTGTTCCATGGAATGTGACTGTTAGGGTCACGTGGTGGTGTGTTTTTTGGAAGCAGATGCAAACATTGCGAGTGTTGTGTATATAATCCTAGCTCAGGACACGAGCTTTTTTCTCCAACTCCCTCGCCCTCCTCCTAACGCCCGCCTCTTGTTTACGCTTGGCCCTAGTGCCTTTTCACGATTTCGTCCCAACGCTCCTCGTCGCGCCAGCGCGTGCCCATCGCACCTACCTCCGAGGTCACTTCGATCTCGTACACTAGCGACACGAACTCGCGCACCACCACCCGCACTCCTACCCGTTCCACCAAGGAAACCCAGTCCGACCGCGAAGGCCGCGCCATGGCTCAACCGTCTTCTTCGCACCGGGAACGCGACCGTGATCGCGAACACCGTTCGGACCGTGAGCGTCGGGAACGTACCGAACGCACTGAGCGCTCTCATCACCACCACCACCGAACCATTTCGAGCACCACTTTGCTCTTGGTGCTCTCGCTTATCCTAGCCATTCTCGCTGTGATGCTTTCGCTACCAAGCTCATCGTCTCGTACTCCCACAACTCCAGTGGTCCCGCCTGTTGGTCACGCGAGCGCTGGTCAGCCATCCGAGCCTCTCGAACACGTCGGCGGCATGCCTCCCATGCCCCCTCAAGGCACCGAACATCTGATTGCTATCCCCGAGCCTACTGGTATCTGGGCCCACCTTACCCCGAAGCGCAACCGTGAGCTCATCAACCGCGAGTCACTCGTTGCCTTCCGTGAGTCCGAGGTTGCGAAGCGCGAGGCTGAACTCCTTGCTGGCTCTCCCGGTGGTCTTACTCTCTCGTGCCCGCCTGCTCCGGTAGCGACTGTCATTGACGCATATACTTTTACGGTCACCCACACTGTCGCGCCTGTCATGCCTGCTGCTATGGCCATCGAGACCCAGACTGTGGTCAGGGAGGTCATTCGCGAGATCGAAAGCATGGAGCCTCCGCCATGGTATCACCCCATGAACCCGCGCTTTGATGATGTTCTCGACCGTGAGGCCAAGATTACCGATCGTGAACGCGACATTGCCATGCGCGAGGACATTGTCGGTCGCCGCGAGAACGACGCGTCGCGTCGCGAGGGATGGATCATGGAGCAGCTCTTGTAAGTCGCGTTTCAATCTGCTTTTGCGACACGGTCAGCTGACCAACTGGCTTTTGTGTTTGTCACGCTTCATAGACAACTTCAACATGAGCCTGATCATATGCCGAACATGGACGAGGAGTACGTCTACGAGGTCCCGCCTATTCGCCGGAAGCCAAAGGTACCGCACCGTCCCCTCTAAACCTGGCCCGTGGATCGTGGTGGACAGCATCCTATTTATTATTTATTCCTGTTCGTGCTTGCCACATCGTCCGCGGGCTTGGTTTCATTTCATGTGCCCGCTCATCCAATCTTTACTGACTGCTTTTCGCCTATAGGAAATGGTCGAAGTCGAAATGGCTCCTCCTATCATCTCCCATATCTATGAAACTGAAACCGAGACTGAAACCATCCACCACATCTCTACTTCAATCATTCACGAAACTACTACGTCGATCATCAACAATGTCTTGACCTCCATCGCTACTTCTACCAAGACCGCACTCTCGATCCAGACCGTCGTCGCCACCTCTACCATTATTTCGACCTTTATTCCTCCCGTCAAGACCGTCACTGTCCCCATGCCTGCTGGTACCCGTGCCGCGCCTCCTGCTCCCGAGCGTCCCAAGGGCTCGCCTACTGGTCCTCGCGGTCCTGGTCGTACCAACGTCATCGATATCATCACTGAGGAAGAGACTTACATCCCCGTCGAGGTCGAAGAGTCCGAGACCATCATTGCTGCTCCCATGCCTCCGCCACCGAGGGAGACTCTTCCTCCTCCGCCTCCGCCGCCGAGGGAGACAGTCACCGTTATGCGTGATCGCGACTATGAGCGTGATAGGTACGAGCGCGAGGAGGTCCCTCCCCAACCTCAACGTGTTCGCAAGCCTCGCGGAGGACAGGAGCGACCACAGCCCACCCGACCTCAGGGTGGCCGTCAACAACAACAACAAAAGGAGGCCAAGGGCTGGTTCGGACGGGGTCCGTGGTAGTAGTCGTTTATGATGTTTCTTTGGTCTGCTAGACGTGTGTGATTACTAAGTATGAATTTCGTGTATCCTTGTCCTCTATATTACGACTCTCCTGGTTTCAGTCTCGGACTCTCCTCCCGCCCTCCCCTATCTCATCTATCTACCATGACGGATTATCTATGGTCTTTTCTATCTTTTCCTCTGTCCACTCACTTTCTCGCGTCGATCTCATTGAGGAGAAAGCGCTGGTCTGCGTCGGACAGATCACTTTGTTTTGGTCTTGGCTGGTTCTGACTCCTCAACTTGTCTATCATGTTTTGGTTTTTGTGTTGTAATGATCCTAGGTAGTGACGCGACATGAATACACGAAAATGATGGAAAACATGTGTGCTTTAGAGTCTTTCCGAGCTTCAACCTCGTCGCGGTCAGGTGAGCGACACTATCTAGCTGGCCTGAAATAGGGTAAATTATCTAATTCCGGTCCGTTGAAGCGGAGAACGTGCCTCCGCTCTGGCTGTCGTCGGCCGAGGCAATTGTATGCCAGCGGTTTCTCCGCATTCTAGTCGAATGACTCGTCCTAACCTCAGTTATATAGTTAGACAACGACCTACACGAACGAGCGCAACTCGAAACTTGCGACTTGTTAGACTCCCAAAACTAGAGATTAGATCTTATCTTATCGCTTCGGCAAACTAGGCCTAATTTATTTTTACATACGAGCGATCTCGCTGATCACGTACGAGAGATGCACAAGGTACACTCGGCCTTCTCGACACGCGCCCTTGACCACACTGCCCGGTCCCGTGGACTGGTGACTCTGCTCAGACCACTTCCACCTGCTGGTCTACCGATCCGACGTTGCTTGACTGCACCCGCGTTTTCGGCTGGAATTGGGAGACGATTAGTCTACGAGAACACGACTCGATACGCGACACAAACACGAACAAGAAATATGGCGTCGAGTGCTGCTGCTGTTGCTGCTGATGTTTCGCAGAGGCCTGCTGTGAGTCCTTCGCAGACTCAACAGGGAGAGGCGAGAGTTATCGACGGGACTGCGCTTGCCAAGTGTGTTTTCTCGTTTTATTTTATGTCTGTTTCTGATGTGTTCGGGCAGAGAGATCCGTTCGACGGTCGCGTCCCGCATTTCTGCTCTACGCGCTGCGAATCCTCGATTCCATCCTCATTTGGCGATCGTTCAGGCTGGGTCTCGTCCCGACTCGACGGCGTACATCCGGATGAAGACGAAAGCGTGCGAGGAGGTCGGGATTAAAAGTACACATGTACAACTACCTGGAGATGTGTCCGTCCAGGGCGTGTTGGACGCGATTAAAGAGTTGAACGAGGACGAGGGCGTTAGTGGGGTGTTGGTTCAGCTCCCGATTGGAGATGGGGATGGGATCGGACCCGAGGGTGAACGAATCGTGATTGAGGCTTTGGGAGCTGCGAAGGATGTCGATGGGTGAGTTCTCATTGTTATGTCCTGAATTAGAGTGGTATTGATGTGTGTTTGGTGGGTAGATTCCATCCGTATAATATTGGACGACTCTCGTCGCGTGCTTCGGATCCTCTGTTTGCGCCGTGTACCCCTGCTGGTGTGATCAAGTTGATCGAAAAGACGGGCGTATCCGTTTCGGGTGCTCATGCGGTCGTGCTTGGGCGGAGCGATATCGTTGGGAATCCTGTTGCGTCCATGCTCAGGAAGCTCGATGCGACGGTGACGCAGTGTCATAGTCGGACGAAGGATGTGGTGTCTCATGTGCGTTCTTATCTTTTTTTGCTTTCGTCTGACGCTTCTGACTGGTCGTTGTGTAGCTTAAAACTGCTGATATCGTCGTCGCCGGAATTGGCAAACCTGAATTTGTACACGGTGATATGCTCAAGCCTGGATGTGTTGTTATCGACGTTGGGATCAACTATGTTCCTGATTCGAGCAAGAAGAGTGGACATAGGCTCGTTGGAGATGTGCACTACGAGTCTGCGTCCAAGGTCGCAAGCTTTATTACGCCTGTTCCTGGTGGAGTTGGTCCGACGACTGTTGCGATGCTTATGGTGAATACCTTGCGGAGTGCCGAGTCGTTGTGGACCAAAGCACGAGAGAGGAAGGTTAAGCCGTTGCCTTTGGAGTTGAAGGAGGCCGTGCCGAGGTAGGCTTCAAGTTCGGATTGAGCTGAAGAGGTGTTAACTTTGGGTTGGTAGTGATATTGAAATCGCGATGGCTCAAACTCCCAAAGCTGTTGCGGACTTGGCCAAGGAGATTGGTATTCGACCTGGCGAGCTCGAGAGTTATGGACGATACAAGGCCAAGGTCGAGCTTTCAATTCTGGACCGGCTTGCGCACCGCAAAGATGGTAGATACGTGGTCGTTTCTGGGTATGTTAGTTCATCGCTGCATATAGTCTTAATTTATAACTCCTTTCGTTGGGTAGAATTACGCCTACGCCTCTGGGCGAGGGTAAATCTACTACTACAATTGGTCTCGCCCAGGCACTTGGAGCGCACCTTGGACGTGCTGCATTTGCGTGTGTTCGTCAGCCGAGTCAGGGCCCGACTTTTGGTATCAAGGGTGGTGCTGCTGGTGGAGGGTACAGTCAGGTGTTCCCCATGGACGAGGTGGGTCTTTCTAAAGCCTGACTTGATAGGAAATGCTAAGCAGCCATGTAGTTCAACTTGCATTTGACCGGTGATATCCATGCTGTGACGGCGGCGAACAATTTGCTGGGTGCGTTTGATTATACTCTGGGTTGTTGTCGAGCTCATGTTCCTCTTTAGCTGCTGCACTTGATGCTAGGATATTCCATGAAGCGACTACGCCTGACAAGGTACGTTTGCCTAGTTTTATTTGTTCAACAGCATGCTCACAAGTCAATTAGTCGCTATACAATCGTCTTGTTCCTCCCAAGAAGGGCGTCCGCACGTTTGCTCCTCTCATGCTCAAGCGCCTCGAAAAACTTGGGATCAAGTCCACGAACCCTGATGATTTGACTCCCGAAGAAGCCCGCCTGTTCTCTCGCCTTGACATTGATGTAGAGACTATCACATGGAACCGCGTGCTCGACGTCAACGACCGTTTCCTGCGCAAGATTACTGTTGGCCAAAATCCGACAGAGCAAGGACATACGCGCGAGACGGGCTTTGATATTTCGGTGGCGAGCGAGTGTATGGCTGTGCTGGCTCTCAGCAAAGATCTGGCTGATATGCGCGAGCGGTGAGTATTTTCTTGTTCAAGACATCTTGCGATCCTGATGAGCGATTTGGTAGACTTGGCCGCATGGTCGTCGCGACAAGCAAGACCGGTCAACCTGTCACTGCTGACGATATTGGCGTCGGAGGTGCCCTGGCCGTTCTCGTGAAAGATGCTATCAAGCCCAACTTGATGCAGACACTTGAGGTGGGTTGTTGTATGCTGCTACTTTTTTACTTGACTAAAAAAGCATGCTCCAGGGAACTCCTGTGTTCGTCCATGCCGGGCCGTTTGCAAACATCGCACATGGAAACTCGTCCATCCTCGCAGACCGCGTTGCGCTCAAGCTTGCGGGTACAGAGGAGGGCGATTCTATAGACCGTGAAGGATATGTGCTCACCGAGGGTGGGTTCGGTGCCGACATGGGTATGGAGAAGTTCTGCAACATCAAGTGCCGAATTAGTGGGCTTATTCCGGATGCTACGGTATGTTCGTTCTTCTTACGGCGCCGAGCGCGGGCTAAAACATATCGCATACATAGGTTATTGTTGCAACCACCCGTGCACTCAAGATGCATGGTGGCGGACCGGACGTTACGCCCGGAAAGCCTCTCCATGACACATATCTCAAGGAGGACCTCGTCACGCTCAAAGAGGGATGCAAGAACCTTGGCAAGCATATTCAGAATGCCAAGTCTTTTGGTGTAAAGGCGATTGTTGCCATCAACCAGTTTGCGTGAGTAGTCGTGAGATCCTCTGGTGGATGTGGATGCTTATATCGTGTCGCTAGTACCGACACTCCTGCCGAACTTGAGCTTGTCAGGCAAGAAGCACTTAATTTCGGTGCTGATGCTGCAGTCGTCTCAAACCACTGGGCCAAGGGTGGAGAGGGTGCTCGCGAGCTCGCTGAGGCACTTATCGAGGCGTGCGAGACGAGCGCGCCCGACTTCAAGTTCACCTACCCCCTCGATATTCCTATCGCGGACAAAATCAGCGCTATTGCAACCAAGATTTACGGTGCTGACGGTATCGAGTTGAGCGAGTTGGCGGCGAAGCAGGTTGCTACGTACGAGGCACAGGGGTACGGCAATCTTCCAAGTGAGTTCGGGGTTTGAGTTGCTGATGTGCAGTTGCTGACCACATGGATGATTTAGTCTGCATGGCTAAAACCCAGGTACGACTAGAGGGTTATGCGCGTGTTCTTGGCTAAATGATGGTCTGTAGTATTCGTTCTCCCATGACCCCAAGCTCAAGGGTGTCCCAACTGGTGAGTGTTCAAAGCTCACTGCACCGTATGGTATCCTCACCATACGTACAGGCTTCACCGTTCCTATTCGAGCTGTTCGTCTCTCTGCTGGCGCTGGGTTCTTGTACCCTATCCTTGGCGTAAGCTCTTCCTACTAGCGTACTAGCTTGATTTAACGCTACATCTTTGTAGGATATGCAAACTATGCCTGGTCTCGGAACCCGTCCTGTAAGTTATTGGCCATATGTTTTCCACTGGTTGGCGTTATATCTGACTTGAATGTTGCAGGGCTTCTGGGAGGTCGGGCTTGATGAAAAGGGCCAAGTGGTCGGCCTGTTTTGATCTTTGGACGACGGATGTATCTTATTTATCAACTTCAACGTTTTGGCCGTAATTTCAACAAGTGCGGCGGTGTGTGTAATGAACATCTTTGAACTGGACAACCAGCTGCATGCCGTGATATTCAAATAGCCAGTTCCCAGCACGTATCTCTAACATGTTTTGCCAGAGACGTTCCTCTCGATAAGGTACATAATAGCAATAAGGTTATGCGGGGGTTCTATTTAAATGGTTGATACCGGTGATTCGTCTTATTCGGCCCGGTGGATTGATCGACGACATGCGTTCGGCAGTGAAAGTCGACCTCGCGTCATGATCACGAACTTTGCAGTGAGCACCACGTCAGAGGTTCTTCGCCTCTGAGTTATTGCCTTGAACGTCTCTTCCGCACATCGCCCCCAGGGCCGAGAGAGTAAATTGACTCTCACGGTTGTTGGATGGTTATAGCTTTCATTGTTCCGCGATATTTTAGCTCCGTCAGGTTGATAATCCGGCTCCCGACTACGACCGAATCATACACTTCCCCTACGCACGGTCTTGGGATTGATTAAATCGTGGCAACCGAACAAGCAGAGTCAACACGAGTATATCAGCGAGGCAGAATGGTGTCCACTCCCACTACCACAGACGCCTTTGAGCAACGTACTGTAGAGATGGTCCGGCATTCGAATCCAGGAGAAGCGATGGTGATCGACGGGGCTGCACTGGCAAGGTGAGCTCTGTTAGTCTAACGCCTGGTTTCATTGTGCTCTAACGACAAGGCAGAGAGGTTCGTTCGACAGTGGCATCCCGGGTTGCCGTCCTCCGCACTGCAAATCCACGATTCATGCCACACATGGCGATAGTTCAAGTCGGCTCACGTCCAGACTCGACGGTATATGTTCAAATGAAAGTCGACGTTTGTAACGAAGTAGGGATCAAGTGCACGGTTGTGCAGCTACCAGGAGACGCGAGCGTCAAGGAGGTGGTGGATGCGGTCAAGAACTTGAACACAAACGAGAGCGTGAATGGCATATTCCTACAACTACCTCTTTGGAACGGAGATGGGGTTGGGCCAGAGGGTGAACAGGCTGTGATTGAGTCAATAAGCCTCGATAAGGATGTAGATGGGTGAGTAGTTTGCGGCGCTCGGTGAGGAAAATTAATGCTAACAGGTAAATAGGATTCACCCGTATAACATTGGACGGCTATCGTCCCGAGCACCGGATCCGCTAAATGCGACGTGTATGCCTGCGGGCGTAATCAGGCTGATTGAGAAGACCGGTGTATCTATTGATGGCACACACACGATGATTCTAGGCACACGCTCCGTTGTTCTAGGACTGGACGACGTCGCTGGCAGCCCTCTCGCAGCCATGCTGAGGAAACGAGGTGCAATGGTCACGCAATGTGATAGCTGGCACAAGAACCTGGAAACTTGTGTGCGTCACTATTTATTCGTCTTGTGATGTCCTTTTAACATTGTTTCGTTAGCTCAAGACAGCAGACATTGTCATAGTAGCCATCGGCAAATCAGAGTTTGTTCGTGGCGATATGCTCAAACCTGGCTGCGTTCTCATCGACATTGGGATAAACTACGTGCCAGACTCGACCAGGAGGACGGGGCAGAAGCTAGTTGGGGATGTGCATTACGAGTCGGCATCCAAAGTTGCGAGCTGGATTACACCTGTACCGGGCGGAATCGGTCCTCTAATTTTCGCGACTCTCGTGGCAAATACGCTACGAAGTACGGAGTCGCTATGGGAGAAGGGACGGGAAACGAAGATTGCGCCATTACCGGCCAAGGGGTTGGTGCCAGTGCCAAGGAGTTGAAAAACCGCTTGAACTCGGATGCATCCTCATGTTGTACTATATAATGTTATGATGGTTATGAATCAATAGTGCTCCATGAACCCGTTCAGCTATCAACTTGAATGTGTGCGATCGCCAGGAGTATGTACCATTGATTGAGCTTATTTGTACCGACGGAACCGATCAACGGATGCATTCTAACACGGATCAAATATCTCTCGGCCACCCCGCCACGACCGCGACGCCCACAGAGGTCTCTGTCGTAAGCGTTCAACGCTCGTGTCTTGCCAGTTCTGCGACAATGAGCGGCTCGTTTCTTCGCTTTCCCTCTCATGATAACCCTCCTCTGCTCAATTTCTCCTTTTCGAATCCAAACACCGCTCAGTCGAAAAGGACGCATGATCAGTCACCAGCCTCTCTAGATTCTCACAACTATTCAACTTCGGGAGCACTTACCACCAGCAACAATTTATCCCATGCTGTCTCTTCCGAAAATTTTACACCAGACCAGCCGCTTTTCAAGTCGCCCAAGCCAGGTCCTCCCGCCACCGAGCCTTCTTCAGGCACAAATGCGTTCAAACTCGGTGCTAAAAAGTCTCAGCATTCTTCAAAATCCTCGAATAACGCCTTGCTTCGTCAAGAGGTTTTTAAATCCGCGCATACATTAGCCCCACCCCAGTCGCTGAACACGTCTCCTGATGGCATATTCCCTTCCGCACCGCGTACGCCAGCCCTTACTTTGGTGCCACTTAAACCGTCAAACAAACCGAGTTCAAAAATCCAGCCTCCAGCTCCATCTTCCTCGATCAAGTTTGAGCCTTCTCCGCTTTTGAGCAAGCCCAGCGACCACGACAATACTGGTCCAGACCAAGATTGGAGCACAAACCACCTCGATCAAAACGCGCCTGATATCATCCGAGAAAGGGAAGCATCTGCTACTTCAGATGTTACCATGCTCCAGCCTGCTTCTCACGGTGGTACAGCGGGAGCCACAGCGATAGCGGCGTCGTGTGTTCCCCTTCACCACAGCCCCGGCGAGCCCACACTCGCTCCTAAAACTCCCTCGCGACATAGTGTTGATCGTAGAACACCTATGGTGGTTAATCGTTTCGCTAGTGACCACCAAGGATTCAAGTACCTCGAACTCGAGGGGCAGCTCAATACGGCTGTGAGTAGTCGTACGTAGCGAAATAGATCGAAAGAGACTGACTTGTATTTTAGAACCAAAAAGTTACCATATTAAAGAATGAACTCGAGGAAAGGGAGAAAGACAAGGCAGCGGTCGAAAAGGAAGTACAAGCGCTCGAGTCCCAACTTACAGATGCGCGAGCAGAGTAAGGGTTATCTCCTACGATATTCAATTCTTTTACTCACCCTCATATTAGCATCGACGATTTACTATCCCAGCTGGAGGCTGTACGTCTGAATGGTGTCGCCATCAAGCAACTTCATTTGGAGCTAGCTACTTTGCGACAAGATGCTCATGGTACGACTGAAGGCAAGTAATCGTTGGGTCATGGTCTCCCTTACGAAAGATAACAGTTTGTTTCCTTTTGGAACCCAGCTATTGAGAAATCTTACGCTGCCGCCGAGGAGAAACACAAGCAGCTGCGTGAGATACTCTCTGAATATCAAACCAACTGTGAGCAGCTCGAAAATAGCCTTCGTCAGCGTGAGTCTTCGTTGCTATCACTTCATTCATTTCTTCCGAGATTAACTCGCTGTTATGTTCTCTCCTACCAGAGCAGGGGGTTTCGGATCTTCTTCGTGAAGAGCTGTCTCAAGTTCGAGGAAGCTATAGCGAATCACTCGAGCTGAACAGCGAGCTAAGGGGCTGGCTGAACTCAATGTCGAGCGACCAAACAGAGATGTCCAAATCCTTGGCTGAGCTGCGTGAGTTTTTTGTGTTTGATTTACCGATGGTGCAAGCATGTTAATTTTCTCCTGTTTTAGACAAGCAAATCGAAGACCAAACCGTAGAATGTCTTGAGCTTCGCACTTCAGATATCGCCGCTACTGAGCGCGTCAAAACCCTTGAGCTTAATGTTTCGTCTCTTACGAGCGAGTAAGCCATTCAGATTTAGTCTATTTGGTTGCCTGTTTGCTAATAGTCAACTAGTAATATCCGTATCCAGAGTCTACTCACCGAAAATGAGCAGGCTTTCGCGAAGAAACTTAAGCTTCTGGAGGAGGATAATGACGTTCTCACTCGTAATCTGGAGATTGCACGTGCAGAGTAAGCGATTTGGTCTCGTTGGAAGTGTTATTTTAACCAAATAATTAGTCTGAAGAGGGAGACGGCTTTTCTCACCTCTTTACGAAGCAGCCATGAAGAATCCCTTGTTCAAATTGACATTCATCACCAGGAGGAGCACGAGGCTAAAGAACGGTACGAGTTACGATACACCGCTTGGTTTACTATTGGTCTAATACTTGAACCCACCCCAGACTTTCACAGCTGGCCCGTGAGATGGATCTCAAGAGTCGAACATTGGATGAAGCTAGCAGGGAGAACGAATTGCTGACCCAACGACTTGCTGAGGCGGAGCGAAACTTGAGCCAAGCTGGAGCCGAGAATGGAGTTCTACAGGGCAGGATTACCGAGCTCGACAAAATATATTCCATTTGGTACGCATATACTCTTTGTTTCTATCATGTCCGATAGCTCGATGACACAATCTCAGCGTCAAAGAGCTGAAGGCATCCCAAGACAAACTCGCGCAGTTGAACAGCCAATTGAGTACTCTGCAGCAGAAATTTTCTGATGCTTCGAGTGCGCGTGACAAAGTCAACACCCTTCAAGGCGCGCTTTCTACTATCGAGTTAAAGTCACAGGGTCAAACTGCCGAGATCGCTCATTTCAAGCAGCAACTAGCAGAGGCGAAGGAGGGTCGTAATGCTTAGTATGAACCTTTTTATCTTTATACTGCACATAACTTATCATCCTGTGTGTAGTACTGCAGAGCGCGATTCATTGCTTGGAGCAGCTCGTGCTGCTGAAGAACGAGAGGCTCAGTTCCAACGCGAGCTCCAGAACTTTCGTAGTCAGGTTGGCCTTCACCAGAAGACTTCCCAGCAAGCAAGCGTAAGATTATCTTAGTTTAAGCAACCTTTTAGGAACTCATCTTCTTGGTTCAGGTCCAGCTAATGGAGGCACAGGGGTTGCGTCAGGTGGCCGAACTGGTTGGTCACGGCATCCAATTTGGTCTCGGAATCACTGATCCGCTATTCATGTAGAAACTTCAAGACCTCTCTGTCACTCTTGAGAACGCTCGGGCTAGTCAGAAGGTAAGAGTGACGAGCAGTAGAGCCTGAGGTAATTTACGTCACCTCGTAATTGTTTCTTATTATATTTTATATCAGGTCAAGACACAAGGGTTGGAAGCCGAGGTGAAGCGTCTTGGGGACGAGTTGAGCACGTCTTTGTCCGCTAAGGTTAGCGTTTGCAACGGTCCTACCCTTGAACAGCCACTCATAAGTACTTTATTTAGGCAACTCTAGAGGGTGTGCTTTCAAGCATTCAGGCGTCTAGTGAACAGGAGCTATCTAGTCGTCGAGGCCTTGAGCAAAAGATTACGTTCCTCACAGATCGCGAGTCTGAGCAAAAGATCAAGATCAGCTTGCTTGAACAGCAAATCGCAGCCACCAACGCACGCAGTTTGGAACACAAATCCGAGGCAAGCACTTATCGCTCTGATGCCGAAGCCGCACGCGCATCCATTGCACTTGTCGAATACCGTCTCAAGGAGAAGGAGCTGGAGCTTGGAAACTGGCGCTCGAAGGTACAAGCGCTCGAGGCGGCATCGGCTGAGTCGACTATGGTTGTCAATCCCGATTCAGAAGCCCGCATCGTTGAGCAAGCGCAAACCATCGAGAACTTGAATTCTACAATCGCGAACATGCATAAAGATGTTGATACGATTTTGGAGCGATATCGTGACGGAAAACTGGTAAGTGCTTTATTTAGCTATGTCTGTTATGTTCACTTATGCAACCTTACCCAGGTGGAATCTGAGAAGAACTTCCTTACCGAGGTCACCACTGGCCTCATGCAGGAGAAAAACAAGGTTATGAACAACCTTCGTGGAGAGGTCAAGCGTGTAAGTGCGAATCCCTTTGGCCGAAATAAATGTGGCTCATATGGTGCATAACAGAAAGATAACGAAATAGCGTCTAATAAAGCTACTATTGCAACGCAAAAGCAATCGATGGCCAACTATATTGGGCAAATCGTGAGTGTCACGCCATCCTATCAGTCTCAGGCTCTTGACTGATATCGTGATAGGATACGCTAAAGAAACAACTCGAAGAGCTCGAAGGGGATGTTCGTTCGGGAGAGCAGAGTGGTCTCCGTGGTATTATGCTTGAAATGCACCAGCTCCCAAGTTCTTCTCTGTCTGAAGCTCCAGCGCCAGATCATGACGAGCCGGTTAGTTGCTCATCCTATTATTTGGCGCATACAACCACTAAACCATTGGAGAAGGCACCAGATACGCCCACTGTTTCATCGAAACCATCCAAGTCTACTGCCGCACCAGTGACTACACGTCAAGCACCTCTTCTCGATAACAAGCAAAAGCCGCAACAGTATCGCACGTTTGCTGAGATGGAGCGTGACCACAATCACGCAGTAGATGAAATCCAGGATTTCGAGGAGCAAGAGCCTGCGCGTTCAAGCGGATCTGGTGGTCGGAAGCGTCATGCGGCGGACATTGAGCCGACGGAGGACGCCGAGGGGGAGCAGACAGACAACAGGCGCAAAGGAACTACCAGGGTAATGTCCGCGATTTATCTAAAAGGCCTAGGTCTGATACATAATTATAGACGAAGAAGACTGCCAAGGTGGGAGAGAGCGTGAGTACCCTTGTTCCTTCTGTAATAGGTTCGAGTTTGATCTAATATCAGTCACAGGGGGGTACCAAGGACGCTGTGAACGCGCGTGGAAAGACGGGCAAGCGCCGCAAGCCTTAGGGAACGAATAAGAACGAATAGCGATGGAATGTCTAAGCTTATGAATTAACTGTAATATTACGAACAGCTTTGTCAATCTGGTCAAAACACATTTTGAACCATTCGGTATCTTTGTTTCCGGCTGCAGACTTTGAGCCATCTTCTATGGATCGTTCCCCAGTGCTAGGTGGGAGTAAACCAGAGGAGACGAGTGGCTCGCGTAGGGCATGGACCTGATCTCGGAGTGACTTTGCTCGAGATACTATTTGCTGTATGTCTTGAGGGGACCACAAAGCTGCAGCTATATCATCAGATCCTGCAGCCAAGGCATTTGACGATGCAAGCAAGCTTTCGATTTCCAGCGCAGATGCATCGGTTTCGGTAGACGGAAGGACAAGTCGCGACATAATACGTTTGTGAAGCAAGGTGGTTATACGAAGCAGCATCATAACCTATCAAATACACCTCGAGTTAAATAACATATAGGGTAAAAATATGTTGAGTATGCGCACCTTCTGAGCAGCCTCTATCTCATTTTGATCAAGTTTTCCTCCTATCCCATCCATAATCTCACCCCAGCCGTCATCAAAGTCGTCTTTCTCTACAGGCTCATTGCTCTCGGACTCCTCGATCATTTCCTTGATCTCTCGTACAGCGTCGTCCAAGTGTGATGCATCTGCCTGCCATCGCTTAGCGACCGCGGCACGATTGTCTGCAGATAAGGAGCTCTTGACTCGGTCAATCACGCTGTGTATTGTTCCGACGCGGAGCATGAGCGTTTTTGGATCGGTAGGTCCCCCGGCAGAATTTGAGCGAGTAAAATCTATGAGATACGTCTGTATGCTCTCAATAACTTCTTCTGCAGCCCATATCGCCTCGATTTTGATGGTAGGTCCAGTGACTGAGAACGCGCTGGCACAGTGCGCCAGCCGGGCTACGTCTCGAGCAATTTCTGTAAGAGGTTCTCGGGCGGCGGAGAACGATTCGGGGCCAGCCTTTAGGGCCAATGTGAGGCTAGTAGATCGGGCATACAGCAGCGATAGGATGGATATAAAATCGGAGCGGACAGCTGCAGGAGTAGGCTTTTACACATGAGGATCTGCATCCCGTGATTTTGGTGGCGAACACATACCTTGTCCTCTGGAGTTTCCAAGGGTTGAGTTCTGGACGCCTTGAGCGCATCAAGCGAAGCTGCGCAAGATAAAACGCCACGCTGGAGAGCTGTATTGAAGATGTCTAATCAACATAGTCAGTTTTTTTTTTTTGCCTAAAGACGGATGTAGTGATCTTTACTCTCGGTGGTTGAGGTCATGGTAACAAATGTAAAAGTGCATCGGAGCTACACGTGACTCAGAGGCTCTTGAGCTCTCGCTTCCGATCGCAACCCTGTCATCTGCACTCATTGCTGGACTGAAATTTGGCTCTTTTGCGCTGCTTCGGTCTGGATCCTTGAAATATAATTTGATAGGGGTGGCTTGTTATGCAAGTCCAGCTCTGTGGAGGGCCTCTCCGTTGGGGAGGCGCGTCCTTGAAGCTTTCTAGACCACCAGCACTATCGTGTAGAGAACCGTGGCGAGGGGTCGCGAGCTTCACACGACATGGAACTGTGAGGGATAACACTCATTCTATGCTTCTTGTACCCCAAGCTAAGCTCTGAATGTAGCGTCTCCCCTCATCGGCTCCCTCAAGGAATGCACACGCACGCCCTTTCTTGAATTCCGACGACAAATCCTACCACATCACCGGCAGCCATCCATTAAATCAAACATTACGAACGCAATCGTGCATATTTCCTCGTTTCGCCACAACTACTATATTTACATCAACCCGATCCCTGTCACTGTTTCGGAGCAAGCCTACGCCAGTATCCCCGGTTCTCCGACTAGCCAAGATTGCGCGACTGGAAGCCGATGCAGACGCGCACGCGCACGACGCCGCTCGCCAGGTGGCTCTGTTTATGGAATTGGCAGCAATCGACAGCCGAACCGGATATCAGGGGATTGTGAGCCGATGGGAGCGAATGTGCGAATTTGTAAGTTATTTATTATACAAATATGAACAAATCCGTTTGAATTGAGCTCTAAATAACCTAGGAACCAAGATCACCTCTCCTTCGCTCCGACACGGCATTCGAACTGTACCTCACGTCCCTCATCCGGCTCGGTCTTCCTCAGAGCGTCAATCCCGCTGTTCGGAGGCGAGAAGCCTTGCTAGCGCTCCCTCCTGTCCCGACTCCTACTACTCCAGAGACTCCTGCAGAGCCGGTTAATCCCCCTTCAGCTAGCGAGGTCATTGCGCAGCGTGTTTTGAACAACTCGTCTATCAAGCTTGGTGTTGGGCGAGCAATCCTGAACGATTCCCCTGCTCCTCTTTCCCTCGGAGCGGCATCTGGTGCACGGGCAAATGACACGGCTGGCGGCAACCCCTTTGGAACTCGCGGAACTTCTGGCTCTGACCCAGTTCATGTCGTCATTGAGGAACGTGAGTAGTCTCCGACTATTGTACTTCGGCCATCGGTTTTGATTAGTGTCGTTTAGCCAAAAGTGCGGTTTGGATGCGGCTCTTTCGATTTATACTCATTGCGGCGGTATATGGCTTTAGTGAGTCTAATGCCTAACCTTTCGAGCCCAAATGGAATGAATTCTTTTCTAGTTGCTTTAACGGTTTTGGCCTTCTTGTTGGAGAACTCTGGATTGCTTAAAGCTGGGCGTCAGTCCATGAAGTTTGAGCCCCAAACTGGCAGTGGTGTCAAGTTCAGCGATGTTCATGGGGTGGATGAGGCTAAAGAGGCACGTTGTAGTTTCGAGTGGGTATGACTTCGAGCCAACATAGCTTTGTAGGAACTTTACGAGGTTGTCAAGTTCCTCAAAGATCCGACTCAATTCACAACTCTAGGCGGGCGACTTCCAAAAGGAGTTTTGCTCACTGGGCCACCTGGAACTGGTAAAACGCTGCTTGCAAAGGCTGTTGCTGGTGAAGCTGGCGTAGTAAGTCGACTAATTTCTGTGATTTCGAAACCCCAACTAAAATCCTGCACCAGCCCTTCCTGTATGCGTCTGGCTCCGAGTTTGATGAGATGTATGTTGGAGTTGGTGCCAAACGTGTCCGAGAACTATTCGAAACCGCGCGGAAACAACAGCCTTCGATTATCTTCATTGATGAACTTGATGCTGTTGGTGGGCGCCGAAATGGACGGGAAGGGCAATGGTCTAGACAGGTTAGATATCACACTTTTATCTCGGTCTTAATCTATTGACCTTGCATTCACATAGACTCTCAACCAACTTTTGACGGAACTAGATGGATTCTCGCCAACTGAAGGAGTCATTGTGATTGCAGCTACAAACTACCCGGAAAGCTTAGACAAGTGAGATATTCTGCTTGATTGGTAGATCATCGACTAAGTAGGTTACGTAGCGCACTCGTTCGCCCTGGTCGTTTTGACAAGAAGGTTGCAGTTCCTCTCCCCGACATTGTTGGCCGTACACAAATCCTTGCTCATCATATGAAGGGAGTAAGTTTTACTATTGTATTACATTTCTTGGGGCTATGGTTGACCGCCATGGCTAGGTCAAGACGGATCCTGAAGTCAACTTGCAAGTTCTGGCTCGCGGAACTCCCGGCTTTTCTGGCGCCGACCTACAGTGAGCAGGAGTCACGAGGAAACGAGACAATCTCTAACAATCTGGTGGCAGGAATATGGTCAACCAGGCTGCTATCCAAGCCTCCCGTGAAGGTCACAAATCGGTTGGGTTGAAAGAGTTTGAATGGGCCAAGGTTTGAGACCAACAGCTCGCCACCTACTGAAACTCACGAACAATGTCTGCTTATAGGATAAAATCTTGATGGGCGCTGAACGCAAAAGCTCGTATATTACGCCAAAAGACAAGCTCATGACCGCGTACCACGAAGCTGGACATGCGCTCGCCGCTTTGTTCACACCTGGTGCTCGGTCTCTGCACAAGGTTACGTGCATGCCGCGAGGGCACGCTCTTGGATTGGTGAGTATTTCGTGTTAGAATCAAGCGCTGGTTTCGACTGGGTATAAACGGATTAACAGACGCAAACGCTGCCCGAAAACGACGAACACTCTGTATCATTCAAGCAATTCATTGCCATGCTTGATGTGTCAATGGGTGGCCGTATCGCGGAAGAGATGAGTGAGTGAAGTTGTGTTTAAAGCACATCACATACTAACGTGCGAGATTGTTCAGTCTATGGAAAAGAAAACGTGACGAGCGGTGCATCTAGCGATATCCGAGCAGCAACAAACCTGGCTAGGCGAATGGTCAAGGTAAGATGCCCGGTCGGCGCTTGGACTTCTGTATTTACTGTGTATCCAGGAATACGGCTATTCTGAAAAGGTCGGCACAGTGTATCATGGGGATAGTGATACCAACCCGCCGAGTCCGGAGACGAACCGATTAATCGAGTCCGAGATTCAAGAGTATGCTACTATTCTGCTGCGCACCGCGTGATGCTCTTCAACTGACGTCTATTTCAGGTTCATTCGACAGAGTATTGACCGAACAACACAGCTTTTGGAGTCAAAGACGGAGGAACTCCACAAGGTGAGTTTCAGTCTGCAAATTCTGTGGCACGGCTAATGCGAAGGAATGTGAAGTTGGCGCAAGCGCTTGTTGAGCATGAAACATTGGACAAGGCCGAAGTGGAAAAGGTTATTCGAGGAGAGAAAATTCGCCAGGTCGAGGAGAAACTCAGGGGTGCTACTCCCATAGCGCCCGAGGCGAATGCAAGGTTAGGCTCGACGCCTTCGAAGCCACGACCATCACCACGATCACAGCCCGTGGCAGCGGCATGATCAAGATTTGGATAGATGTTGAAATTGTCAATGTTGTAGTCGTTAGTTTTTCATACCTTATATCATGTTTTTCTCAGATTCTCGAAGCCCCTATCAAGTATACCCGAGGGCGGTTATTGGAATACCGGAAGGGGTAACACAGCCCCCGGTTCCGTCAATTAGGTCAACTTTGGCACTTGCTTTGAATAGCACCCTTGCCGGCCCACGTCAGTTGATCTTCTTGCTCCCTTCCACCTCGAACAGGCCCCGCGGTGTCTGCTGTGAGTTGGCAACAAACGGCGGATGCTCATCACCTTTTCTAATTCCCTTGTTGTGGACATAGCCTCGGTCCGGTGAACGAGAACGTTGATCAAATTTGCCTAGCCTCAAGGGCTTTGGTTCGAGCAGTCATATAACTTCGTAAGATGGTTGGTCCTCGTTTCCTCTACATCTCCACTCATCGCTGCCGCCCCTCCAGCGCACGCCACCCCCACGTCGTCTGTGTTGTAACGTTTGCTAATTGTACTACCGTCCTTTTCCTTCCTCGGACACCCTCGTGACTGTATCGCCTTTTGCCCTCCCTCGACGGGCCTCTTGGACAATCTACTGTATTCTGCCATCGGACTTCATCTCGTCACTCGCACCTCTCTTTCATTGTTTTTGTATATCTGTTGAACATTTCTCACTTTTACTATGGGTCTTGTTGGGTCAAACTGGGACTTTCGGTGGCGATATGGTCTCCTTTCGCAACCCGGCGGACAGGCTATCGATCCTTTTCTCGGAACGCGAGCCCGTGAGTTGCGGGTCAAGGTCATCGGGGCGATCGACTGCTGATATTTGCTTACGTTGTAGAAATTGGGTTCATCGCGACAATCATTGTGCAGTCGATCATGTACGTCTGTGCACACGAGGACTAGTTGTGTAGATCGTTGAGCTGACCATATCTCTGCTACCCTAGCGTTCTAACTATGGTCGCTATTTCATTCGGCCTGGTCGAGTCGAATCTTGATACGAGTGATGTTGCGACATATGGCAACAAACTCAAGACCCTGCCATGCTACTTTGCTATGTTCGGTCTCGCCGAACTATTCGAGCTTGTCATGGGTTTGGACGCACTCAAACTACGAAACATTATCCAATTGTTTGGCATCCTCATCTTTCATGCCATGCTGATTGTCTCTGCCGGCCTCCAAATCCACCAAACCAGAACAGCTCTCGTCGATCCGACGGATGGAGACGGTGTGCGCATAAACCCGACCGATAGGTGTGATGGTGAATTTTACAAGGCAAGTGACCATGGGGCTGTGGTGCTATTTTTAGTCCTGGCGCTGATGATGATAGTGTAGACATGCTCGGGCCCGGGTGGGCTATACGCACTGGTATCCAAGTTTTTGATTGTCGTACCTGTCATCCTTGGGGCAAGTCTCTTGAGCATGATTTACTTTGTGCGGGAGTTGTATCACGAGTTTGGGTGGGCGGTGTTCCACGCCATTGGCGCCGACCCCAGGATGAAAGGTACGATTTAATCACAAAGCACTGCAGCGGTTGTGACTCACTCTTCCATAGAAATGTACAGGTGGTACCAGATTATGATCTGCCTGCTCAAGTTTGATTTCTTCTGCTTTGTCGCGTTGACTATGCAGGTGCGTCATGCTGCGCTGAATCCACGACCCTGTATGCGCCACTTACGCTTTGTTTAGCTCCTTATCGTCGTACTGAACAAGAAATCGGCGGAGTTCGGGTTGACCGTCGCCGCGATCCCCATTGTGCTACTGCTGCTGGTTGCATGCGGGATTGCCGTCAAGCGCGAGATCAAGTGGCTTATGACGGGCTCGTTGGTTGTAATGCTTGGAGCGCAGGCGTACTTTTTGTACAAATTCTCCAGGCTGTTTATTGGCAAGACTCGTACACAGTATGTGAGCACACGAGCAACGCTTGCGACAGTTTGTGAGTCCATTGGCGAAATTTCGTGAATCTGAGCTAACCGCGACTTTAGCGATTATTGCGTTTCTCATGGTCTTCGCGTCGTTTGCCGTTGGCTTGCGATGCTTTGCCGATTTCGACAAGGGATTGAAGAAGCCAAAGACGCAGGATGTGGAAGTAGGAAAGCGTCAGTCGAAATTACCATTTTCTCCAGAAGGCACTCCAGGACTGGACCAACGGGGATCTTATATGCTGGAACCGAGAATGTCGATTGAGTAATGGGTATTGTCGGATGGGTATTCTTGGATTAACTTACAGACTTTTGATTCTTATTCTTTGATCTTGTGCTGCTGTCTTTGTATTCGCTATTGCGTGGTGGTGTCGGTCCTTTTTTTTCAATTGAATTTTAGCCTAGCTCTATTCACAATGGATATCTGCAGATTATGGAGGGCAGGTTGATGACGTAATCAAATGCGAGCCTTCGATTGGGCCTCGAGTCGCGAGTGTCTGACAACAACATTGCCCGGAGAGCGTCGCCACAAACACAACCGGCGGACAATCGACGAGCAGCTGCCGTTGGCCAAGATATTTGGTATTTTGCACGAGACAATCGACTGTTGGTTTGTCAGCCAAGGTATGTTGTTTATTTTCTGGTGGTAGTGCTCTGTTGGGGGTTGCAACGCTCAGCTGGCTCGTGCGCAACTGGCTCGTGCGCAGTCACGCTTTCCGCTGCCGACCATCTCCCCACACTCAACCATGCCACTTGCTTTGCTAGACCTTGCTTTCGACGTCTTCGTCGCACACCATGCGCATCGCGGAGACCATCGACAGCGGCGAGGAGCAGCTTAGTTTGCGTCTCGAGGATGTGGTCAACGACGACGGCGATGGATCTGACGACATGGACATTGATCAGCCTCCTACCCGGATCTCTACTTCCAGCCCGCACTCTGTCCAGTCTGGCGGCGGCGTACAGATACAGCCCGCCCAGGGTGCGCCCATGTCATCTCAAGATCCAGAATTGGCACATCCACAGCAACTGTTTGACCACGCTGCTCTCGAGGCTCAGATCACAGACTTGATTACTGCTGAAAATGTCCGCCCTGCATCGCGCGCAGCAGCAGCGGCCGCTGCTGCCCGCCAGCGCAACTCGAACTCTCGAGCCGCAGACAAGTCCAAAACTACCACCGATTCACGATCCAAAGTTTCCGGAGATGCCTCGTCCATGTCCTTTCCGCTCTCACTCGCTGCGACCCAAACTTATCCTCTACCACCGCCACCTATCGGGTACCCGCCTCAGCCTTCGGAAAACGAATCAGCAGAACCGGACGAGACCGTGTCCGAATCTGGTCGGCATCGCGCCACCGACTCGGATCATACGACTGGCGTACTCGGGACCGCTGGCGAGAGCAGTTCTGGCCAAACGCAGAACTTTGCGGACATTACGGATATCCTTGCACATCTCTCTGCGCACTTGGAGAATGCTGCTGCTGCCGCCGCGATCGCTGCTGGGCATCCTACCTCTACTCAGATGCCGACGGTCGAGAGTTCTGGAGCCGAAGATGATGAGGAGTCGTTGCATGAAGGAGTGGATCTTGACGACGACGAAGATGAGGTTTTGCAAAAGGTCATTGTTGGCCAGCCTGCGGTCGCTACTAGAGAGCACGAGGACTTTTCTCGACCGTTTGTGTGTGATATTCCCAACTGCGGAAAGGGATTTGGAAGAAAGAGCGATCTGGCTCGTCATTTGTGAGTTGCTCTCTGCTCCGCATTCATTGCCAATCTAATGCCTTGCCCTATTTAGACGGATCCACTCGGGTGAACGCCCGTACCCCTGCGATCAGCCCGGCTGTGGCAAGAGCTTTATTCAGGTAAGTATTTGTTGACAATGATATTCTCATAGGTGACTAACATGGCATCATTTTATTAGCGTTCGGCTCTGAATGTTCACAAGCGAGTGCATACGGGAGAGAAACCACACACGTGCGAGTTTACCGGATGCGACAAGACTTTTGGAGATTCTAGTAGCTTGGCCCGACACCGGTACGCGCTTGTCCCTACTGGGTTTGTACACATACTTACCTTGCTCGAACTAGCCGAACTCATACCGGACGTCGCCCGTATAAATGCGATAACCCAACATGCGAAAAGACATTCACGCGCCGAACTACCCTCAACCGTCACATGCGTGTTCATATGCCTGGGTTCGATCCCCATAGGTGCGTTTAACATCCTAAAATTTTCTTTTCTTTTTGCTTACACTGTCTTCTGTTTGACAGTCGCCCTGCTAAACGACGACGTACCGAAGACGACTATACGGACATACCTACGATTGGCTCATTTATCACGCCTCCCGCACGGCTGCCAGGAGGTATCCGCCCCGTCCCCCAAATGTCCAATTCGGCTTTGATCTCTCTTGGGCCTAGTGCTAGCGGTTCTAGTTCTAGTGGGCAGCCTGGTGAGGTTTCTCAGGTGGAAGGTTCGAGCCAGCCTGCAGTTGGTCTCAGTGCTCATTCAGAGGAGAAAGTAGACGAGAGACGCACTAGGTCTCCCGCCGATGCGATTTCACACGCTGCAGCCGATGTACAACGAATGGAGGAGACGGAGGTGTATCCAGAGGATTGGGTGCAGGACATCGATGGCGAGGGTGACTCGGAGGAACAGACAATGGACAAGTCCCTTCAACAAGTGACTGGTATCCCCATCCAGCAAGCACCTCCTCTGTTGCCACTCCAAGCTGCTTCCAACTAGGCATTTTCTTGGGCGCTTTTTTGATACGTGGGCTCCGACTTGGCAATACTTTTGCCCAGTTTTCTCGTTTTATTTTATTTGCTGCTTTGAGGGACACCCGGTACGGCTTATTCTAATAACATATTCGTATGTTCTCCCCAGTGTAATATGTCTCGTTTGCTGGTTGTGCTTTATCTTATTGTGGTCCCCCTCCTGTTCGTTTACTTTTCGTTCTTCACACGCCCATGTTTTATCCCCCCATGTAACTTTTCAAGCCGCCTCTCTCTCTTAGCTGCTGGGTATGTAAATGTAATATTGCGTATCGCATATAGTCAAGTCCCGATTACATAACGATAAGCCTCATGTGTGTGGCTATCTGCTGATCCCTCATCATATCATCTTCCGACAACCACACCGTGCGCTACTTGACCGATGGACGTCAAGACTGCTCTTCAGGCTGCACCTTTTACTGGCCTTGAGCCGGGGATATATCGTATTGCGCACGTCGCGCGTGGCTTGTTCATGGGCTGCATTGGCCAAAATAGACAGGCTCAATGTGCCGAGGCTGCTATATTTGTACCCGGATACTATGCTGTAAGATGCGTTGCCACTGACCCTTGTGGCTCTAATTAACACAGTTAGAAGTGGGCGATTGAACGAACAGAAGATGGGTATCGATTTAGGCACCACGAAACTGGGGAGTATTTGCATACAGGCGACCGCCATTCCGCGTGGACCAAGCTCTGGAAAGTATACCCGCTCGGGACAAGTGGCGAGTACGTGTAAGCATAAGACCCTTTTAATGAGCGTACCTACACTAAACTGTTTTCAAGGATCCAGGATGCTGGCGACATAGGACGTATTCTAGACATTGAAGGTATAAAACATGTTCCCGCCTTCAGATCTTTCTTTTCGGGTAGTCAGTGGCTTACTTGAGCTATGCCTACCCTTTGGTGGATAATCTTCTAGCAAGGGAAAAACCGAGGTCCCATGACTCGGGGGACCGAAAGCGTGAAGATGTGGAGATTATACCGGTAAGTAATGCAGGATGCTTTTGGGGTATTCGTAAACAGCTCGCTCCAGCACATCGATAAAGCGGCTGAGGTCAAATATGTCGATGCATGCTCTCTCACCTGGGGCCAAGACATGGATCGCCTGGGAGCTCACAAAGGTTGGCGTTTTGAGCCAATCAGGCGAGTAGGCAAGCCCTATAATATTATTTATGAATCTTATCATACGAAAATTTTTGGCTCAGTGCCGAGCCAAAAAGAAGTATCCCGAGCGTATCGAATCAAAACGAGGAGCTATCGAACGTGTACAAAGTTCTCTCGGTACAGCAGAGTGTTCTGTTGAACGAACGAGATGCCACTATTCATTCTCTAACTCGGGAGGTTGAGAGGCTCAGGCGAGAACTCATTCAAGTAAGCCCAGACTGTTACTCGATACTGTGCGTAGAATGCTGATTCTGGACTATGCAGTACCAAGAGGTCTCAGAAGAAATGAGGCCGTTTGACGTGCCGCGGTCGCGGAACATGATGTGAGCGTGTTCATGTCTATATGATTTGTGAACTACATGGGCGTCGAAGAAAGTATTTATTACAATCAACTGCATGAAATAAAGACCCTCAAATGTAGGGGTATCCCGTGTATAATCTTATGCAAGGCTCACAATCAACGAAAGAAAATAGGACTATTTAGATTCAGGTTGACAATCATTTTAATACAATATTGGTTTCAGACAATCAGACTTCAGAGTACAACCAGACATCGAGAGTAGGAAAGAGAGAGAGAAGAGAATAGCCGTAGAGGCGACGATAGAGTCTGTAGACATAGTAGTCAGCTCGAGCTCGTCCGAGTCCGTCGACTTACTGTTCGCGAGCGGCCGTCGGGCGTGCGGGTGTCCAGTAGTCCCGGCCCTCATCTTGCAGGCACACGTTCGGCCCGGACACCCGCGCGCTGCCTGGCACCCGGCCCTCATCTTGCAGGCCACGTTCGGTCCAGGAGCGCTCCGCAGCCTGGTGGCCCCGGTCCTTATCTTGCAGACCACGTTCAGGTCAGACGCTAAAGGAGAGAGAGGTCAGTACGCGGTCACGTGTTGGATGGACGGAGAAGAGACGTACCGGTATCCAACGGTCGCAGCGTATCGAGGTCACGTAGAGCTGGGAGAAGATGTCGTTGAGAGGGGAGAGCCCTCGAAGAAGAGGACCACCTACTGCAAAAGAGTACAGACGCTGTGCCTGGCGAGTAGACGGTCACCCCATAGGTTAAGGGGCTCGAAGGCGTCTGCGATGAAGTCGTCAGTATGAGGAAGGCACCAACGAAGGATACTACTTACACGGAGTCATAGTAGATGCAGGCTGCAAGTCGAGCTCGACCCATGGCGGTGAGAGTAAGAGTAAGGTAGGAGACCGCGAACTCGAGTCGAGCAAGAGTAGGTAGAAGAGTAGGTAGAGGGGTAGGTAGAGGGGTAGAGGGGGGAGTGGAAGAGCTGGTTTGCTGTCGTTCTTCATCGCCAGGCGGCCTTTCTTTATACCCCGTACGGGTAGCCCAGATGGTCCGTGCAGCACTGACGCAGCGCTGAGCAAGCAAGCCGCTCGCCGGCCGAATCGGGCAACCTG